>CM040238.1:226022572-226090492 GCA_022545495.1 Chrysanthemum lavandulifolium | reverse complement strand
CATGTATGTGAATATGCTAGAAAGGGATAAGAAACAACTTGGTTTGACTTTGCTATTTATAGCCAAAATGATCGCACAGCACCATAGACCACGGATCCCTCAAAGGGTTCCGCCTGTAAATATTTGGTGCCAGGGGTCCAACACAAAGATCACCAAAATCTTACCAAAGTCAACCATCTCTATCCAAGATTGTGTAAGATATGTAGAGTCTAAATCTACACAAAATATCTAGTGAAATCTTCTAGAGATTTCAATGATGCACTACATGATGTCATGTATTGTTTTTCTATTTTCATAAATATGTTAAAATGTAAATACATATGTAATGTTTTGTTTTAAGAAACTAAAACATGCTTGATCGAAAAATGTTCACGTGCATTATGGTTTAGACTCATATTAATAATATGATAAATCAAAATGTTAATGCTTAAGTGATGAGGATATTATTTGAAAAGCTTGGTTTAATATCTATTAAACTTGACAAGCTTCAAGCTTTATAAAAATTAAATTTACTTTTGTCGTTAACAAAACTTAGGTAAAGATCATGAAATATAAATAACGTTTAATGACGATATTTTTATTAACAAATTGGTTTTGAAAAATTTCGCGATAACGCTCAAATGTGCATGCTTTTAGTAGCGTTATCCGTGCTTTTATGTGTGTTATTTGGTTATAATCATATGCTTTTGATGCTTAATCATACAAAAGTGCGTTTGCTAGTTCATTTGTAGCCAAGTACGGAAAGTGGAGAAAAGACGGAAAAGAAGTAAAATACGAAGGTTTCTCCATATCGAAGAATTCCGACAAAAGCAAGACTGCGGAGTATATTCGAGAAGATAAAGTCATCAAGTTAGTGGTCCAAAGACTTAAGAATAAAGTTCAAGAAGGAAAACGAGAAAGAAATGAAGAAAAGAAGCTTAAACGAAGAAATATTGGAAGCCTCGTTGTTCCAGACACACCTTCACCATTTTGGCCATAACTTTTGCATACGGACTCGTTTGACCTCCCGTTCGTGGCCACGGAAAGCTAAGAGAAAGATCTACAAATTTGGCTTTTGAACTTTTCTCAGCGAAAGTCATAACCGGATCGGTTGGGGCCCAACCGAATCGGTTACTCCATGCCGACTTCTCCAAGTTATTTTTAATGCATCCTTATGCCATTAAGCCTCAAGTCCGATCATATGGCTCTAATAACTCCTAAACCTGCTAATTTATGACACTTTGTGCCCAAGAAACTTACTTGGTGGCTAAGGGTGGCTTCTACCTATAAATAAGACCATTTTGGTTAGTTTTGTGTGTGTAATTCTAGCCTCCACCCTTAAGGACGAATTTCCACCAACCTATCTCTCCCAAAAGACCACAAACCTCGCCATTTCCGAAGTATGCTTGGTTAGAAGTTGTAGTTGATTGGAGGCTTGAAGGAGTGCTATAATCCTTCACCATTGCCTAATGTAATCTTACTTTGGGTAAATCCTTGTTACTTTTATGATGTTGAATGCTATGATTCATGTTTGGTTCCTTGGTTGTGTTGATTATGTGATACTTGTTTATTTCATATGAGAACTTGTGATAAAAGGATGTTTGGATAATTGTAGTGTTTGTTTGGAATATGTTGATAACATCATATTTGGTTGAATTGGAACTTGTTCTTGTTTATTGTTTTGGTTGATCATTGTTGAGTTCAATGGACGAAAGTATTCTTAACAATGGTTAGTTTCAATTCATTAGTGACAATTGATTTTGGTCTTGTACTTTGTGACGATGGTGCGAGAATTAATAAACATAACAAGTAAAGGTTTAATTTGGATTATGGCGAAAGGAATCTTTTGAATATGTGTTCTCATTATCTTTCAAGTAAATGGAACTTTACAAATTAATAACATCAAAATCTATGGCGAAAGGGATTCTTTGTTGTTGTTGGTATAAGGCTCATGACATGACCACTTGATTGAGGCTTATGCACATTTGATTTATAAAACACTAAACTATTATTATAGGTTCTATCTTTGATAATATGTTTTCCAAACTAAACATCCTAATATCCTTGTGATCATTTGTCTTAACATGTATGTTCTTTGTGTGCTTTTTCTTAGTGGTTTGATCCGTGACAATCATAACCACGACCTTGATACGTGCTTGTTCTTATATTGCTTTTCTTGTTGGTTTGATATGTGACAATCATAACCATCAACTTGTTACTTGCTTAAACAAACAAACAACACTTGTAGTGCAACCAAGTCTCTTGGGACGACCTTGATTTACCATATACTATACTACAACTTGACTAGGGTATACTTGCCTGAATGTGTTCCTAGTTAACCGGTAATTCTTGTTATAAATTTAAAACCTCGTGGAAGCACATCATTTGCTTATTGCATTTTGAAGTAGTTTTTACGGCTGTGGAGAGAGAGATGGGGACAAAGTTGAAGATGAGAAGAATGATGTGATTGATTATAAGAGGCTACCCCTTAGGTATATAAAAATTGCTATCCTTTTTTTTTTTTTTTTTTTTTTTTTTACTCGGATTATGAAAATGAGAGATTGTTTTATTTTTGCACAATAGGTTGATGATGTGTTTTTAGGTTAGTGTGTTATTAGTAGGTTGTTGAGATAGTAATGTAATGACGCACTTCTGCATTTTCGTTAGCGATAAGTGAGTCTTTGGGCTTGCTAATTCTTCTCTGCTTATACTTATGAATCGGCTTTGAGGCAACTTGGTGTGTTAGATGACCATTTTGTCTTCGAAAGCAAACATTGTTATTTCAAAGTTATGGTTTTTCTATATGCTAAAAAGCGACCAACTTTAGACTATCTTTTGAATTCGCGGATCCGTAAAGATACATCAAATAATGGCCATGTTGCAAAGATAAGCGGATTGTCGCTCCTTAATCGGTTATTGTTTTGAGGACTAACAAAGTAAAGAACAAGTGGTTAGCTATGTTGGATTTTACAAGTTTTGTGTTCCAACCTATACACACCGGCCAGGGGCCACTCGAGAACCTATCTGCTCACGTTTCAGATTGTGGTCATATTAACATTTTCACGGTAATTACATATTCTTTTCTAACTAAATTAGCAATATTTGATAGTAATGTCTCTAACTAACTTTTGTATTCTTTCAGCCTTGACTCCCAGTTCAACAATCATCCGATGCTACGTTACAAGAGTGGTAGTACTCCGCTTCATCGACCACCCCGGGTTTAGGTCCCCGCAACAATACTACTAACCAACAACAATAGCAAGTTGGACATCTGCACAACCAATGCCGATGTATTCGCACGCGGCTGGCCAAACAACACCATTAATGGATTGGTGGTTATCACAACCGTGTTTGCTTCGCTTTCGGGAAAAATTCTTACGGTGAAGACAGGAATTAATTTTGTTAGCGTGTGGTTTTGCAGTTGCTACTTCAGCTGGTGTGGTGATGCATCTGCAACAGCAGCCACCGACTCAAATAAGGAAAAGAAGGAGTAGAGGATTAAAGGCGTGATTGCTCATATGCGGTAAATAGGTATTAAAAAACTGTGTAGCCAACTTTTGTCAGAGGATTTTACTGTTCATAAGCCACACGCAAGCTGCTATTGAGTCCTATATTATATGTAAATGAATTTTTTTATACATACTCGGTTGATGCTGAAACCTACCATTTGCTTCTCTTGGGTCAAAACAGACGGGTACAACCTAGCAAGATAGGTGGCTCAAATTTTGTACAATTTTGCTATGCCTTTTTTTTTAATGTCGGCTTTGCTTTTGACAGGTCTGGTGGAGGTACCGAGAGAAAATAAAATGGGCATATAGCGGAATGTGGACATTGATAGCAATGAGGTGGTGAGTATTTGAAATTTTTGATAATACTTTAAAAGTTTCATGATGAATGTATAGAATAAATAAAAGACTAAAATGAATTTAGCTAAACAGGCAGTAAAAAATACATTTTTGTACTTATAGCTTACATCAAACAACAAATATATGATAATACAGTTAATATTAACATTTCAAAAGATCTTTTGATAAAAAGGATGGAGCGAGCGAATGTGAAGTTTACAATCGTACTGGATGATGGTTGGGTTCTTCCACAAAAGGATGGAAGGAGGAGAAGTATGGACAACGATCATGTGAGTAATTATTTTATCTTACACCTTACATATTTTTAATACCTTAGATCATGAATAGTCCAGAATTTTGTCGAGTCATTATAAATAAAGTAAGGTGACAGTCAAAATGGGTTTGGGCTTAAAAGGCGGGAAGTATCTTTGTAAAAGACATGTAGCATTGAATGTCAATATTGACAAATAAAGAAATATTGTTTTGATAGGTCTTTGGTGTGGCGGTACTTTTAAATGCATTATTAGGCATGATAGCTTTTAAATGGTAAGAATAGACTGATAAATGTTTGGGTTCTACAGAATTTCGTAATAAGGATTAATAGATAATTTGACATTTAAAATAATATGTTTTAGCTATATTAAATAATGATTCAGAATCTTATATAAAAACATATCAAGATAGCGTTAACTCTTATGTATGATTAGAGAAACCACTTATATGTTATATGTTGATTAATGGGTGAACATGAGCCTTTTGTCATAAATGAACAAATGAGTGACTTAGACATAAGGGATTCCAAGCTACACACCTTATTTACACAGTGTCATTCTCATGAATCCTTAGTTATATAAAGTAATACAACCACTATACAACCTTAAATACTTGAAAAGCATATCAGAATGGTAAGGAATATGTTCCTTTTACTAATGTGTCCAAGTCCAAATAGAGTAACATGCCATTGGTCATATATGTGTGCCACGGGGTAAAATAGAAATGAAAGTTAGTTTAATAAGAAGCGGGTTGTAGGAGCTCAAACTGTACCTTAAATACAAAAATTTTGGCCACAGTTGAAATAAAAGCTGTACTTATACTTGACACACTACTTTCTTCATAAAAGATTAATAACTTCGATAGGAAGTTGTTTGGTTCTATCACCAATGTGTAATAATAGTCAAATAATTTTTTTAGCTTAACGGGTTTAGATCATTCAAGTGGTTTTGGCAGCTTCAGTGGCGCAGGAGACCGTACAGGTGTTGGATTTGGTAGTGGTGGGAAGCAATAAGACTGACTCATAATATGTAAAATAAGGTCAGTTGGATCTTTCGATCTGTAAAGCCTCATTTTCTTGAAATTGCAGCTTTTATTAGATATTGGGGTACTAATACTTTTTACTTATTGTTCAAATTTTGGTTTTACTAATTGTGACTGTGAAGTTATTATGCCTACGATTCTTTTTACTATGTTTTACAAGGGCTATGACCTGCTGAAAGGGTGCAAGTTGTGATATTCCCTCTAAGTCATCTCGGACCCAAAACCATGACTTACACTTTATAAAAAATTTGCAATGTGTTACCTGATATACTTCATATGGAATATTGTTGTTTCAGGATATATAAGGTCACCTCGATAATGAGGTTTTGGGCTTTTTAATCACACAAAGAATATCATTCAGCCAAATGATGGTCAAATAGGACGACTTAAGTGCTAAAAAGTGCACATGTTGGGTGCGCATTGTATAAAATGTGTGGTAAATGTTTATCATATATTTTTTACACACAATTATGAAAGAACGAAAACCAAAAATGAAGTAAAGGTTATGCACTGTTGGAATCACTCCTAAACCATAATCAAGTGTTAGTAATTAATATGTAATAGTTAGCTTTATTATGGCCTTTATGTTTGTTATTAGCCTTAAGCTTATGTAGAAGGCCCATGAGCTTAGGCCCAAGCCCATTAAAGAAAGGATGGAAACTAGGAGTGTTGCTAGCTTTCCTCTATAAATACTCTTGTAAACCTTCATTTGAAGGTTGGTTGTTCAAGTTATTCTCTCTTTCACATACCTACACATAACCGTCCTTAATATTGTGTGTGTGTTTGGTTTGCTTGTTCAATCGCCTTATCTCTTTCTATATTACTTGTGTTTGTAAAACTAGTGACCTAACAGATGGTATCAATCGCCTACTAGTTGGGTGAATCGTGTTTGTTTTTGAAGTGGGTTTCGGTCCCACGCTTAAACACACGTTTGATACTTGGTTCGCTTACAAACTTGTTTTTACACTTTTAATCCAAGATTCTTGTACTTTCAACGTTTTAAGGTGTTAAAATACTTGTTTTTGGCAAAAGTTTCAAACTTTGCGTGGATCTAAGTTTTAAGCTTGTTTTTGTTCGTGGGTATCGTTCACGATAATGCTTTGAGTGCTTTGGATCATCAAGTTTCACACTTTTGTGTCTTTTGGTGTTATTGAAGCTATTTCATCACACAAAAACCGGTTTAGAAACATTTTGGGCAAAATCAAAATTACGAGTAATCCACGCGTAGCAAAACCCTAAAACTACTGCGTAAGTATTTCCTTGGTTTGATCTTCATTTTCGTGGTTTACTCCGTGTTTTCTTACTTGGATAAGTCCGAAAATACGTCGACTTTGGATATCTTTTGCACCGTGAAGTGTAAAAGATCATTTGGGATAAAACCCAAAATTACGCATAAGTATAAGCTGCAGCGTGAAATCCCACGATAAGATTTTCTTACGCTAACCCTAGTCTTATGCATAAGATAATCATACGCCTAACTTTCTCGCATAACTTTTGTCTACATAACTTTAGCGTCTTTTCCTTACTTACGCGTAGCTAAAGTCTACGTAACTTCTAATTGTTACGCGTAACTTTGGTGTTTTGACGCATAAGTGCTACTTGGTTATTTCTACGCCTAAGGATACTTCTTCAACAAAGGTTCATTCGACTAAAAAGATCCATTTTTACCAACACAAGTTTTCAACATGTCTCAACCACCATACTCTAACTATTTCCCCTACACTTATTCTCAACGTCAACAACAACTAAGTCCACAACATCAACAATGGAATCAACAACAAGCAATTTATCAACACCAATTTAATCAACAACATACTCCACAACTTGGTGCAATTCCCCCACCACAAATGGTTCAAACACCGCCAAGTCTTCAAGTTCAACCCTACACAAATGACTTCAATCAACATCCATCAAGGAACACTATGAAGGAACCCACTTGGTTTGCAAAGATGTGTGAAGCTTTAAGCAGCCAACAATCAATTCATGAAGCTGGATCACTTGATAGACCTCCAATGCTCACTCCAGGAAAATTGACGGTACTAAACTGTTAGTAACTCGAAAAGACTTGTCCTGGACGGGTAATAATTTCAAGCTAGTTCACTAGTAATGTAAAAGTGTCTCGCAAAGGACTTGTCCAAGTAGAAAGTACCATTCGAGATACTCTTGGTAGACATGAACTCGACGGTATGACAACCTTCGAGGTTTGTCTACACCTTCAAGGTAGTTATTAGAGCTAGTTGTCACCTAAAAGTCGACAACGTAACTCTTTAACTATGCAACGTAACCGTGTCTCGCTGGGGATTGTCTATCTCCGATGGATCAATTCAAAATGTGCGCTCTTTCCTCACTCATGCATTTAAACCGTTAAAACTCTTAAGCACATGTGGAGGGAGTATTTATGCAAAATCCTATCTCTCACGATGGTTCAAACATGATTTTCATTTACAAACCCTTTGAGAGATTCTTCACACTGTGGTTTTAATGGCAACATAGGTTAGTCATGGAGTTATAAGGTGACTAAGGTTAGGAATAACCATCCTATGATCCGCCAGAGCGGAGGGATCTACCCAAGTACATCACAAATAGTTAGTACTTAGAAGTCCTTAGGTACGATTATAAAAAGGAGAAAATGAGAATCGGAGAAAGAAGGAGTTGAAGAATCAAAAGAAATGCAAAGAAAAGGGTGAAAAGAAATAGCCCTCAGTTATTCAACTTAGGCGGACAGGGTTCAATTCATATACTCTTGGTTGTCACTTAGTGACACCGGTATTGAAGATAAAAGTCGTCATGGACCCGGTGACGCATGCACTAAACCTTCTTAGCCACTCAAGTTTCTCTCAACGAAGCTTGTTTCATTCTCACAGAACCCTACGTAAACTATTGGCTTTCTCTTAGAGATCGTTGGTATTGAAGAGGAGACCTCTCCTAGTCTCCGCTCGGAAAACCAAAAGCACTATTGAGTCTAGAGCCACGAGATTCATCAAAGATCTCTTAGGAACACTTGACATTTCATCACTTGTTGATCAACAAATAAGATTATCGATGGTTCATATCGAGTCCTTCATGATCTTAGCAATCATGCGAGAACATTTATGAGAGGTTCACAACCGTGATCCTCGGTGATTGAATGGAAAATCCTGCCGGGGTCAACATCAAACAGCCGACGAAGTCACTCGGTAACTCCCGTGGATTACGCGGAGTGTCTCTCAAACGGTCTGATCGTGAGGTGATGCTTGGTGTACCTCGACTCATCCGAATCAGATGTACTTGGTACATCGCCTTATCTCACATGTGGGACTCCGGTTCGAGAACGGCCTTTGTAAGAATTAGAGTTGTGTTTTCACACTATCTTTAACACTCTCGAGTTCAAACTTGTAAGTGCGGAACACGCTTATCACTAACCGTTTGAAATGTTTTCTTATGGAAGCTCCGGAGCGGGATGATCGTCTTGATTCTTCTCATGCTCACGCCAACATCATCACTAATGGAAGTTCTATTCAAAAGCAACACAACTGGAGAATGATTCTTCGTCAAACCAAAGAATCTACAAAGTTAAAGACTTAGAGAACTTCATCAAGTTGAATTCCAACGTCAATGTGAGCATGTTGAAGAATGACGTGGAGACACCTGGAGCGCAAGGCACTGAAAGCGGACTTGATGCGCAAACAACATACTATCACTTTCACCACAAAGAACAATGATCAAAGAACAAAGTTAAAGATGACGCAAAGCATAAGCGTTCAAAGACAACTATCTCTACACCGGGAGATTGTTCGAATCAAGGCAATTTTTCTCACAAAAGAAGAATGTCGAAGACGCCGAGCTACTATTACATCAACGCCTTCACCGTTCATCACCAACACTTGAGGGAGATTGTTGGAATCACTCCTAAACCATAATCAAGTGTTAGTAATTAATATGTAATAGTTAGCTTTATTATGGCCTTTATGTTTGTTATTAGCCTTAAGCTTTGAGCTTAGGCCCAAGCCCATTAAAGAAAGGATGGAAACTATGAGTGTTGCCCTAGCTTTCCTCCTATAAATACTCTTGTAAACCTTCATTTGAAGGTTGGTTGTTCAAGTTATTCTCTCTTCACATACCCACGCATAACCGCCCTTAATATTGTGTGTGTGTTTGGTTTGCTTGTTCAATCGCTTATCTCTTTCTATATTACTTGTGTTTGTAAAACTAGGACCTAACATGCAATCAATGTTTTGTCGGTTTCAACCAAGAAATTATCAAAGGAGAGGCTAACTTTTCTTTTTGTTTTGTAGGTTACCAAAGGAAAATGGTCCATGGCGGTTCTTGCAAGAGATATGGTCAATGGTTAGGCGGTTGGTTCTTTCAGAGTTCCATTTCTCGGTTGTTTCATGAAGTTTAGCGGTATGCCTCACAATAGAGTGTCCGATTCTTTGGAATTTGATTGCAACAAGCACCGGGTAAAGCTCACAGTAGAGTGTCACTTTTCTTTTATTTTTATTTCATTTTCCTAGGTTTTAGTAAACCTTTTTTATTTGTGATTAGTTGTTTATAGTCTCACCCTTCACTAACATATCACACGAAACAAATCCACCTTTGGGTCTTTTGGTGTGTGGCGACTTTGAATTGAAATATTATCCATTCCACAACCCACCAATTTTCTACCTATATTATATCTTGATTCAAAGTAGCCGGATAAGTCTGTTAGTTAAAGACAAGCTGCAGGAACCATTGAGCCAGTGAGAACTTCTGCAGCAAGTAATCTGGCCATATCTGGCACTTTTGACCCATATAATTTATACCTTATAGTGGAACATGTCGATTGGTCAAAACAGTGAAACTTGAAGGTCATCTGAATTCGTAGTCAAATGCTCATTCAACATTTGCAGATGTAGTAACCTCATTTTCAATGGCTTATGATCGTATCAGCTTGGGCTTATGATCTAAAATAAGTCATAGGCTTAGCTCATAAGACATTAAAACAAGCATTTCATTTTCTAAATCTTCACTAAGCATATAAGCCCTACAAATTAGCTAATCTAAACACCCCATTAGCGTGTCTATGAAACATATGAAGGTTTTTTTATTCATGGGTTTGAACGTTCAATAGTAATTCTTTTGATGGGGGCATTTGGATTTCCCTTTAAGCGACTACTGCCCATGTCATTGGACAAAGGCCTAACCACGAAAGCATGCTACATTTAAATTATTAAAATCCAGTAATGAAAAATAGTGTAATTTCCTTGCCCAAAACTAATAAAGTTGGTGCAAAATTGTTAATAATGATGGCGGCAAATGAAAGTTTAGTCATTTTATAAAAGGAGGTTAATAGCTTGATACAACAAGTGCCAGGTGATTATGGTTTGGAAGTGTCTATATGTTATTTCGTAAGATGGAGTCATCTATGTTTGCTAACACGATTGTATCTTGCAACATCAGGACGATCAAAATATGGCTACACGGTTGGCCACAACAATGTTCAACTCACTCAAAGGAAGACCAATTCATTTGTTACAATGATGATAAAGAAATATATGTTGAAAAAATATTCTTTTTTAGGGTTATCAGTTATGTATATTGTGGAAAGAACCACTACAATTTGTTGCCATCTTACAGCCTGTGGTTGTGTTGAAGGTACCTGCTTCACATTTCTACATTTTACTTTATAACCTCTGATATAAAACTGAAACGTAGATACAACCTATAGAGCTCATAAGCATATTAAAATTGTCTTTAATGAGCTAGCCCAAATGCCCCTAAAAGACATAAGTTTTGTGGAGCGAAATGTAGAAACTTGGTAAACTGATTGTCACCAAGTCTGAAATGATGAAGCGAAAGTAAGATCTCACGTCGTGTTTTAATTTGCTAGAATGATTAGCGATTGTTGGCGTAGTCGTTTTTTTGAAGTTCTGGACTAAAAATTTGAATTGATGCAACTTAGAAGATTAGAAATCAGTGACCTTGCATGGATTTATTGTCGGTGTTAGTAGGATATGTATCGCGTAAAATGGGAGTGATTTTGAAATGGGTCAAATGGTTTACTATGTCGTCGGGTAGCCGTGCTAGCTTTGACGTGACACTAGCCTGCTTTAGCCCAGAAACACACTCAATGATGACAGACACCTTCACTAAGAGCCTTGAAAAACACAGAAATTTCTTGCAAGAAATTTAACATAGTTATCATTGTGTATGCTCTATTGCTAAAGATGTATTTCTGATGAGTCTTAGCGACATCAGTTCGTTAGTTGACTAGACATTCAGATTTACATGTAATGTTGAGCAAAATGACTTGAGTTTGTGTGGCTTTGGTTAATTTTAATTCACTGTTGATTCAATGCACGGTTCACTGGGTTGGTTCATTAAATGGGGGTTCAGGGTGTGTGTCCATTGGGTAGGTTCAGTGGGTTGTGTTTGTTTAGTGCGTAGAGTATTTCGATTGAATATGATATGTGGGATACTCTTTTTAATGCGATGGCTCAATGGTGTTCCGTCTAGTGCATTGTTGCGGACCTCGGCTTTGGTGATTGTTGACAATGGTATAGGATGTGGCGATTGCGGCAGAGGAGGCAGTGGGAAGGAGCATTTAGAACCTGAAATTCCATGCTTTAAGTTAGTGCTAGACTGGTAATGGTCTTTCAAGTTCTGATCATGCTATACAGTTAGTGCAAAAATCCATCTTTTGTAAAACATTTTTGCCACAAATAACTTATGTGTAAAAAAAAGTATTATGATGCTTAATGTTCTTCCAGCTATCACACCATTGCTATCTTATTGTTCATGTCATTTTTATTTTTCAGCAATTACCGCATCCATCTTTAACAAAACACACCGCGATAACCCACGAGTTCTCCACCTCGTGCTAGTACAAACACTGATTATACGTATGCCTATTATATTAGAATAATGATTTATCAACTTTTGTAGGTAACCTATGTCCACTTGCCCTACCTAGCTTGACATAAACATGTTGAATAATACGTAATTGTTTAACATCATACCATTTCTCGATTTGTTTAACATCATAATTACAGATTGTTGTTGGAAAATAGTTTAAGACGTCTAAACTAACATTTACAAGTATACTAGTAGATATACGATAAACGGATCAAGTTATAGAAAGAACAATTAACGTTGCGTCTGAAGGCTTAATCAAGAGGGAATAGAAATGAAATCTGAAAATATGAATATAATATGTGTCTATGAGAAGAAAAGAGAAACAAAATCAAGGATAAATTATGATCAGATTTCTCATAATCCAGAAAAATTAACGTGCAACTAACGGCCTATTATTTGAATAAGTGGTACCTAAAAGTTGAAAGTTACCATAAACGATACATCTTAGTATCTTACATATATTTATCACATAATTTGAACTAGAGGTGAGCAAAACCGAGAAAGACCCGAACCGAAACCCGAAACTCGAAACCCGACAAAACCGACCCGACCGAAACCGAGTTATCGATTTTCGGTTTGAACTCGGTTTATGATTTTACCGAGTTTCGGTTTCGGATCGGATCGGGTCAGTCCGGTTCAAGCCAAAACCTGATGAAAACCGATAAAACCCGACAAAAACCGAACCGAAACCGAACCAAATAGTTTCGGTTTGGGTTTTAGCGAATTTCGGCTTCGGGCCGGGTCCGGTCAGGTTAACCCGAATGATTAGGCCTAATTTGAACATACAACATATTGATTTATACTAATTTAAGACATAAAATTTTCCATAACACCTATAAGTTATAAGCGGTTAAAAGGAGTTTATACGATTTACTATACCTTAACATTGAATTATGAAAAATCTGACTAATTTTTCTTATTTATTATCTTTAATTGTTTCATTTCTTCTTACTTTTCTTAGAAAAAGAAATTTAATAACTTTAAACAACAATGATTAGAGCAAAGAGTTTGACATGAGCTGATGAGCATGTTAGTCATTGTCGTTAAGTTGGCAACCAGTATCATCTGACATGCCACACCTCGTGACGGCATCACACATGATGGAGAATCAAGAAAACGATGCCCATCAACATTGGTGCCAATTTTTAGGCAATATCAATATATAGGCTCCTATAAAAATATAGTACCAAAATGTGGCGTGAACACAAATCTTTGCCAAAAAGCCTACGCAACTTGATTGGATTGAGTGTTTTCTACAATATTTAACCAAAAAAAAACCCAAGCCATGCTAGGCTACACAAAATTTCCTATTTTGATACCAAAATCTTTTTTGTCACAGTTTAGTAGTTTACAAAAAGAACATATCTTATTTCACCCTTGTCTTTTTTCACCCTTTTAGCAAAACTTACAAAAAGAACATATCTTATTTTTCACCTTATAATAATTCCAAAAATAGTACTTATGAAGGCCCACACTTAAACACCTCATTTTCAACTCTCCTTTGTTTTTGACTTCTCTCTGATCATCATCATCATCATCTTTGTCAACGAGAGTATCTAGCTAGGGTTTTCAAGATTCTTGGATTTTCATATGTTTTAGACAAAACCCAGGTCAGGATTTTCTTTCTTTTAATGTTTTCCTCAATATTATGCTAGTTTTTAGTGTTCTTGATAGTTTAAAGCTGTAAAGCTGTTAAATTTGAATACCCTTTTTGTTTTTCTGCATGTTTTTTTTAATGAAAGATGCATTTTTTATATGGGTTATTGTTAGTTTGACTAAAAAGATTTTTTTTTTTTTCTGTGGAGTTTTAGGGTTCTTGGAAGTTTAAAGGTATAAGGTGTTTAGTTTCTAATACCCTTTTATTTGTTTGTGTATGTTTTGTATAAAGATTACATTTTTTGATATGGGCTTTTGTTATCTTGAAGATTTGAGCTTAAAAATTGGAAGAAACTAATGTTGAATGATAATTGTTTGATAGTACCATTTTGTTTGTTTTATAAAAATAGCATTTTTATGAGTTTTGTTCTTTTGAAGATTTGAGCTTTATAATTGGAAGAAACTAGACTTGGTTACCCTTTTTGTTTGTTTGCGTGTTTGTTCATATGGTTTGTTGTTAGTATGAAGAATTTGAGCTTAATATTGAAAGAAACTAGTGGGGATTGATAGTTGTTCAATACCGGCCTGTTTGTTTCTTTGTATATTTATTGCATATAATCCTTTTTTGATATTTCTTTTGTTTCTCTTTTTTATTTATTTTTTTTATATGAAGAATTTGAACTTGGTAGTTAATAGACACTAGTTTTGATTGATAAAGTTTATGCCTTCGTGTTTGTTTGTATATATATCGCAACTATAATTAAGAATTTGAACTTGGTGATTGGTAGAAGATTTGTATATTTATCAATCAAAACGTGTTTGTTTGTATATTAATTGCAACTATTAGTAAGTCTTGAAGATTTGATCTTTATTGTTTTGAAGAATCTGAATTTGGTAGAAGCTAGTTTTGATTGATGAAGTTTGTGTCTTTGTGTAAGGGTTTTGGTTAACTTGAAAATAAAGCATGGTTTTATATGTGGGTTGAGTGTATTTTGGGAGTAAGTAAGCCTTGTTGCTAATACGGTTCATATTTATTTGTTTATAAAGATACGCTTAAAGAACTGTGAGTAATGAAATGAATTTTTTTGGATTGTGTATCTTTTGTGTAAGGATGATGATGTGTAGGAATAATTTAAGTCAACTATGGCAAAAACAAATATTTTTTCTTAAGTTATCAGAGTTTCATGTGTTTTATTTTTTGTTTTTGTTTAAATATTGTTAGGGAATTGTAATGGATGAAAATTGATTGTAATAGGGTCTTAAAGCTTGAATATTTGAAAAATCAGAGGTGAGGAACTTACGAGGTTCATGATCTCATATAAAACTCATCTTTAAGTTGACCCATGCCATTGGTATTTCTTACGGGTGAAAAGATGGGAGGGCTGGGTAACTGTGAACGGGTCATAATGGACTATTTTAATGAATGATTCAAACGTGATTGGTTCGGGTTGGCACGCTAAATGTTTTGCTTACACTATATCCTCTCAAACAATATTTCTAGCTGATACGATATTTACATCTTAATATGCAAATTGTAGTTGCTTCAAAATGTGCATTCCCGGTTCATCTTATGAAAATTGCAACGGTTGACTTTACGAGTAGTTCAGAATATAGTTTGAAAAGCTGCCGCAAATTGTGCTTTAAGACATGCATTTTTATGTGGGATACACCTAAAGTGCAAGTCTTAATCTACAATTTGAACGATAGCCAAGTAGCCAACCAAGTTTTGTGTAGAGTTAGATAGTTTGCAGTCTCATGATACTCTTTGAAAGTATTTTTAATGGCGCCAGGAATCTTACGCATCCAAAATTAATACTCTCACTTTATCCTATAAAGATGGTTATGGTAGATTACTAGATTGGTAATGTTGAGGCAAGTCATTTTCTTGTGAGAAAACATACCTGTTTACATGACATCACAAGAAGGGAAATTTTGCCTTTTTTCACGGGGTGGAGGGAGCATAATGATTTATTGGCGTTACGTATGCTCAAACAAGATTTAGAGCATCAGGATTCTCAAAATGGTAGACAGGTAGAAATTTAGAAAGATCAATTCTTCTTTTTAAATGTTATGTTTTGTCATAAGAAACCAGGAATATGTCTATACCCTTTACACAATATATACCAAGTAACTTTATAATAACTTATAAGTGTTGCTCTTTACTAATCTGAAAAGTAGGACATTGGCGTGTAGACTACAAAATGGTAATAAAGAACTTGAACACGGTTGAGAAGTGTGTGACACGTTATAAGGAACAAATTGTTTAAGCATAAGACAAGTATTTATAGTTTTCAACACGTATCTTTTCATATCACCCCATGTGGCATTGGTATTACGACATGTTTGTTGCGTGCAGTGTGATAATAGTAGCTACATCAAGGCACGACAGACAAAAGGGAAGATTGCATGTAAAATCAGTTCATTTCTACTTTGGGAGACAGGCTGAAAAACTCTCACAATAAAATTACGAGGGTGTATGTTCTAAGTTTATAATCAAATAATCGACGTATATGTATAACCCCTAACCAGTAATGTGTCCCTTGCTTGAATATGAACTTACAGTATAGGCCCTTAAACGTTAATTTAAAGATATGTTATCCAAATATAGAACCGAAACTACACTCCCTTTACGAAACTACACTCCCTTTACGTGCATTTTCCTTGGATAAACATGGAATAAAAATGCACCCAAGTTTGAGATATTGCTAAATTTAAGGGTTACTAGTAATTTAGTATCTTGACTGCCGAATCTTAAACTATGAATGGATTCTGAAAGCTAATGGTCCTAACCTATTTATAGGAAACCACCTCCTTAATAGACGATAAAGATCTATTTGATCCAATGGCTATTTTTGCTTTTCAAGAACATCTGCATAGCATATCTCTTTTATAAAACTTTGCTTTTAATTTGCCTATTATTTCAGTGTCTTTATTTGCAGCAAAAATGGAAAAGTTTTGACTGTTATAACAACACCAAGTTGCTGCAACAAAATGACGACTGAAAGCCCAATACGAATAGTTGAAGCAAGCGGAAAATGGTCTACGAGTATGGGCGTTGAAGATATGGGAGTGATGTTGAAGGGTCAAAGATTTCAAGGACGAAAGAGTAACTTACCTCCTAATAGAAGCGGAAGTGCACCTCCAAGCATTGAAGGCTCCTTTGCAGCCATTGAAAATCTCATGTTTAGGCAAGACTTTGCAAGCCCCAAAGACGCGGCTCATATTTCTGAGTCTGAAGAGCAACTTCGTTCTGATCCATCCTATTTTGAATATTATTGGGCCCACGTGAATTTGAATCCTAGGCTCCCTCCACCACTGGTTTCAGGCGAAAACCAAATCTTTATAGAAATGGGACTGGATATAATAGGAGATTGACATCTTATGATGATTCTTTCAGCAGCTCTTACGGTTACATCATAGTAATCTTTCTACTCATAAGGAAGAATCCGGCGATGATAGATCGCCTGAAAAGGTAAAAGCTTTAATTTTATGAAATATTAAAAAGAATAAAAATTATCTCTTGTCGAGTTTATACTTAAAGGTGTGTTTGGATGCGTGTTTGCGACTTGAAGAATCAGAATTAGAATGAGATAATCATTTTATTGAATAATCAGAATTTTCTAAATATGATTATTACAACTTCAAGTAGAAGAAGCACATCCAAATATTATAGTCTACCACATATTTTACTAGAGGTGATTTTATGATTCTGATTATTAAATATCACTTGATCACTTTCATAAGCACATCTATATAGCCCCTTATTATTGAAGCAACCAAAGCTCCCTAAAAAATCCTAGACGTTACGCGGATACATGATACAAACATACACAAATATTATGGCTGCAAATGTTAAGTATATTTCCATACAGGAAGATCTTTCTCAATCACCGGCATTTAACCAATCTTGCTCGTTTAGACATGAACCAAATGAGGAAGCAGATAACCATGATAACACTGACCCCACAACCACTACTTTTTCAAGTTCATCATCGACAGATGGTAGAGGGGGAATATGCTAATGAAGACATCCATGAACATAAGTTCAAATAGTCGTTCAGAAGGCGATGTTTCAGTCAGTGGTGTTCCCACTGCTGATGTTTCTGGTATAAGAAATGGAATAGCTGTTCTTAATATATCCAACTTTCAGAAACTAGATAGTGAAAGAAATCAACGACACTGGCAACAAGAACACATGTACGCGCAAAGAACCCCGTTCCCCATACATGCTTCCCATTCTCAAATTGTATCGGTACCTCAACAGTATATGGGTATAAATCGTTTTCTTCAAAACCCCCTCAATTTTTCTTCTGAGGTACGACCGATATTGCAGTCCTCTGGTTTCATCCCACCACATTATGCAACTGATCCAGGATATATGACTCCGGGAACCATGTTTACCCCAATTTAGTGCCAACGGATACTTTCCACAACAATACACCATAGGGATACGGTTTCAACCCATCACATATTTCACCGTATGCAACCCAATATGTTCCCAACAGTTCTGTTCCAACGCATTTTAGTGGTCAAAGTCAAACTTCCGTGGTCAATATGCAACATTTCAACAATCTTTATGGACATCCCGGGATACCCTTTGGTGTTGTTGAAGAGCAAAAGTTACAAGCTTTAGGAGGTTTGGGTCATGTTAATGTGAATTCACAAAGGGGAGGTCCCATAAATCCTTACTATTTCGGGAGCGCACCAAATATAGATTTCTTGCAATTTCCAGCTTCTCCCTTTGCTAGTCCGCTAATGCCAGGGTCTCCAATAGGCGGGGTTCGTCACCCTGGTAGGAGAAACGAAGGTGAATATGGTGGATGGAGAGGTCATAATGGAAATCATGTTATTAATGATCCGAAAACGTATTATTTTCTTGAAGAGTTGAAATCAGGTAAAGGTCGTGAGGTTCGAGCTATCCGACATTTGTGGACACATTGTGGAATTAAGGCAAGTTATAAAGCTGATTGGTAACTATAAAGGTTGTTTTTGTTTCTTCTGTTATATGGATTGATTTAGTTTTACGCTAACCGGTGCAGTGTTGATCAACATGGAAGTCGATTTATTCAACAAAAGTTGGAAACTTGTGGTAATGAGCAGAAGGAATCTGTATTTAAAGAAGTTCTCCTCATGCTTCCAAACTAATAACCGATGTTTTGGTAATTACGTTATTCAAAAGGTGAGATGTCAATATATATCGATACCTTATTTCTTGCATCTTTGATTACATAATAAGTGAACATGTTCTCCAACTAGAAATAATCACTTTCAAACTCACATCTAAACTCCTCAATAGAGGGTTATTTTTTGACCGTCATCAGACATGTCGGTTTACTAAAAGTTAAAAACTACTTTAAAAGTGAACCATATTTAATTTCAATGCCACACTCGAAAAGGAAGTGCTTCCATTATTTTGTCCGTATTAATTAAGTGAAGTGGGCTTATTCTCTTTCATAAATTTTAGTTTTTTGAGTATGGAAGTGCTGAGCAGAGGAGGGAACTCGGAAACCAGCTTCAAGGTCAAATATTACCTTTAAGTCTGCAGATGTATGGTTGCCGTGTAATCCAAAAGGTATGCTTTGACTGTGTTTTCATTTTGAAGTTAAAACCCGTTCTTCAAGAGTGAAGACTTGTATTGTTTATCCTACTGAGCTTAATTTCTCATAGGCCCTTGACGCCATAGATCTAGAACAAAAAACAAAGCTTATACGTGAACTGGATGGACATGTTTTAAAATGCGTACGTGATCAGAACGGAAATCATGTAATACAGAAGTGTATAGAAAGTATTCCAACCGAGAACATCAAGTTCATGATATCATCTTTTCGTGGCCAAGTTGCAGCCTTGTCCAAGCATCCTTATGGTTGCCGTGTCATACAGGTGCTGAAATGACTTCAAATTCGTTCCACATACATTTTGTTTATAAACAGAATCTAAGTTTTTAAATCTTCACTCATAATAGAGGGTACTAGAACACTCTACGGATGAATTACACAGTCAATTTGTAGTGGACGAGATTTTGGACTCGGTTTATGATCTTGCACAAGATCAGTACGGTAATTATGTAACTCAGGTTCGTTCCATCATCCCTTTATCTCTAATTCTGAAACGTCTAAATGTTTGGATACAAAATTCTGCAAAAAATAAAATTGATTATCCAAGGGTAACAGATCTTAACAGTTTACCTGTTCTTATTATATCATTTTGGATGATGATTGTTACTGCATATCCAAACGCCCCTAACTGTTATTAGTTATTTATGTACACGTGTTTGGTTGTTGTACTCACAGTATGTGTTGGAGGGGGGAAAGCCTGAGGAAAGAAGCCAACTTGTACACAAGCTGGCAGGACATATATTGCAACTAAGCCAACACAAATTTGCATCAAATGTTATTGAGAAATGTTTGGAATATGGTGACTCAGCTGCAAGGGAAATAATGGTTGAAGAGATTATTGGACATGCTGATGGCAGTGATAACTTATTGGTGAGTCGAATTAAATCTTAAAAGATTACCCGTTTTGACCCATTAGCCAACCGGCTAATTATGTTGTTTTTTTCATAATTATTTAAGGTTATGGTGAAGGACCAATTTGCAAATTATGTGGTCCAAAAGGTTCTTCAAACATGTAGTGGCCACCATCGAGAAGTGTTGCTTGATCGTATAAAATTCCATCTCAATTCGTTGAAGAAATATACTTATGGAAAACATATTGTTGCTCGCTTCGAACAGCTCTATGGTGAAGGTACATATCAAATTTCACTCTTTGTGGAAAAAAAAAAAAATCAACAAAAACGTGTTTTTATTAAGTTTTAATAAAATTTTATGACATGCAGAAATTGAGGAGTCTGGTACATAACTTACGCCTGGTTAGTGATCAAAATCTGTATATATTTGTTATCCTGCTTATGCCGATGATTAGTCTTGAAGAACCAAAGAAGGTATAGTTCAATCTGAGAATTTTAATTGTCGTCTCGGTGTGATGATGATGTTCATGAAAATGTGAACCAGCACTCGGGTTTTAGAGTCAGCTGACGTGTAGTAGTACATTCACAATCTCTTTTCCTTTTTTTTTTTTTTTTTTTTTTTAATAAGTTTGATGCATAACACAAGGAGTATTAGGCAGAATAGAGATCCTTCTTAGTGATGTAAATAGCAGGATTACATGTATTTAACTGTGTGGTTGTTTAAAATATTCTTTAGAAAAATACCAATAAAAGGGCTTATTCATATATGCTGTAGCTTTACACATCCTGTGTAATGGTGTAATGCATTTAAGAATAGGCTCTAGAAGAGACCTGAAATGGCTGATGTTTATGATACATATTTTCATTCAAAGTTTACAATTAGTCTAGCTTAGTCGAGCATATTCGTGTCCGGGAGACTTAGGAAAATTTTAGAGCCAGAGTAGTTCATCCGTTTAGAGTAAGAAAAGGACACTTCTAACATCTTGGCGAGCAACTACTATAAAATATAGGCAGAATGTAGGTTTTGGGCATAAAATTCATAAATATATCTTGGGTTTCTATACCTAGGGTATGTTTGGCGCGGAGAGCGGTGTGAAGCTTTTTGGAGCGATGGCGGTGAGCGATAAGCGTTTGATTTTTATTAGTCGTTTGGCGAAAAGAGCGGTGAGCTTTCCTATTTTTAGGAATGCTCAATTTTCCAATCTTCTTTAAGAAGGCTGTGTGTGAGCGATGAGCCGCATACTCTCTCTCATTCATTTCACTACTGCTCACTACTACAGCTCACACTCACAGCTACTTTTGCCAAAAAACCCTAAACCATAGAGGTACACTTCGTCACTTATAGCGACCACATGGACACTACAAATTCCGTCTCCATAAAGCCGTCGCTCTATAAGTTATAGCGACGACGGATTTAACTTGTACCCTTTTGACACAACTTATAGCGACGACATGTTGTCGCTATAAATAAGATTGACTAGACCCATTTCACCCTTTAGATCCCAAACATGTACTAATAAGTAACTTTGTTGTTTACTTGAGTCATTACACTCATTTCAGCTGTTGTGACTTGTACTCATTTTAGTCCAAACGTTTACTAATAACTAATTTTGTCGTTTATATTACACCTATTTCCCGACCAATTTAGCCGAAACGTAACTAATAAGTAACGTGTAAAAAAATATATATCAACCATTTCACCAATTTGAGCCAAATCGTGAAAAATTAAGTGACCAAATCACTCTCGTCTCACCCGTTTTGACCAAATAAACTACAACAAGAAGAGTGAGTGGTTAGTGTTTGGTTACTACTGTATCAGCAACCAAACACTCATACATCAACAACATGAGTGCTTAATTACTGTTGCAACATCAATGAAACACTCATACTCTTAGCTTTGTTCTTTTCCGCTCGGGCCATGTGCTTGGGAGTCGTCACATAATCAACATACTTATTCCACTCGCTCAACGTCATGTCTCCCAGAGGAAATTGTTTTATTTCCTGCGGACGCTCATACCCTTCTCTGTTAACAAACATATGCTCCTTGAACTTATTTTTGAATCTTTGTAACGCTCTTTGAAGATCGCTTCCACCCGTGTCCGAGTGGTACCCGCATTCGGCGGCCCTGGGGCACCATATCAAAACTATGTATGCAATTCAAAAAAATAGTTATGTATTGTATATTGTTTACAAAATGTTACATTGTATATTTAAGAGTAAAGCTCGTCCTCAATTTCGAGCCATCAGTGGGCTTTGAATTTATCAGGCACTTCCTCCCAAGAGTTGTAATAAAATGGGACGACTCTTAAAACCTCGTACCCGATCGAGCAAATTGTTTAAAGTTGTGTGATTGGCCAACATGTCAAACTTGATTGATACCCGTTAGAACTTATGGATCTATTAAAAGAGAGAAAGTTTACAAAGTCTAAAAGCTCTTATAACTGGGCGTGTCCATTCACCAACAAATATTCATACTCCGTCCTTTTTATTTCTTAATTTAGATGCCTGGGGCATTTTGTCTTTAATGTTTTAATTCCACGAACTTGACACAATAACTTTCAAACGAATGTTTTTACGAAAAACCGATTTCACCATAATTTTAAAATTTAATCCTCTTTAACTTGATATACATTTTGATATATAATTCGAATTTTTTTTAAAATTTAGTGGGTTATGATTTTTGAAATTTTCGTCGTATTCAATATACTTTTATCTAATTTAAAGGTTGATTTCATAAAATTTAAAACACGAAAGTTGTAGATTTTAGTTCACTCTTTACACAAGTTTTGAATCACTCAAATCCGATATGAAATAAGTGAGATATCATGCGTTAAAAATAGTGTTTTAGTCGTATTTGTTCTGACTGATGTGTTTGATAAAATGTCTAAACTTAGATTTTTAGTGTTAAAATTACGTTAAATGCTCTAAATTTTGTACCACAACATCATTAATAATTTTATTAATGTAAGATTCAAAAGTGATTTTTAGTACTTAATTTAAAATAAAATGCGTTTGTTCATCGATTAATCTTGGTTCATCGATCGATGAGCGATGAATCAAATCAAAGCGATGAAAATGAATCGGTGATGAATCAAACGGCGATGAACCAAATCAAACATAGTTCATAGTTTCGACAACATGTTGGTGTTTTTGTTTTGTTCATCGGTTTATTTTGGTTCATCAATCACGATTTGATTTAGTTTGGTTCATCGATTTTGGTTTGGTTCATCGGTTTGGTTTAGTTCATCATCATAGTTTGAGTTTTGGTTTGGTTCATCGATTATTGGTTTGGTTCATCGATTTGGTTTAGTTCATCAATCATAGTTTCGGTTTTGGTTTGGTTCGTCGATTATTGGTTTGGTTCATGAGTTTAGTTAGGTTCATCAGTTTGCTTTTATGCTTTTTTTTAATTGTTTGATTTGGTTCATGATTCATTGCTGGTTCATCAGTTTTAATAGTTAAAACATTAACTATTAAAACATCACTTTTGAATCTTACATTAATAAAATGATTAATGATGCGTTGTGGGACAAAATTAGTGCATTTAAACTTTAACACTAAAATCTAAAATTTAGACGTTTAAATCAAACACCTGTGTATGCAACAAATATGAGTAAAACACCATCTTTAACATGTTATATCTTACCCATATGACATCAATTTGGTGATTTGAATTTTTGGGTAAAGAGTGAACAAAATCTATAACTTTCATGTTTTAAGTTTTTGAAGATTAAACGTTTATGAGCGTAAAAATAGGTAGAAAATCAAGAAAATCGAAGCACCACTGATATGTAAAAAAAAAGTTCAAATATTTATCAAGATTTATACCAAATTAAAGAGAATCGAATTTTAAAAATATGGTGAAATCGGTTTTTAGTAAAAGTTTGTCGTTTGAAAGTTATTTAGTTTGAAATTTGGGTGGAATATGAAAAGCAGGTTAAATAATAAAATCACCTCTAACCAAATTTAATAAGAAAAAAAGGAATGAGTGGGTGGAGACTGGCGTGGCGAAATTTGAATGAACTGGTAAACTTTTATTTTATTCCCTTGTAGAGGATCGCAACTCTAGAACTTATTTGCTTCAAATTTATGTTGTTCATACGAACCTTGTCATTTACAAATTCAAATTAACAAATTAACAATACAAGTAATCACATTGAAATGAATAAAGTCAACTTACAAGTAATGAACTTCAAGTAAATAAAAATATTTCATAATTTCTTACTTTAACACGCGCTGGAAGGCTGCATAAGACAATTATCATTAGGGGATCATTGCCCGCATCCCAGCGTGGCAGCTATGACAATTCTCTATCGGTAAAACAACTCGATAACAATTTCATATAAATTGAAGCTCACAAATAAAAATACAAGCACTTAAACAAATTAAATAAGTAATTCAAAACACCAAACATAATTGAATAATTTACAACATATGTTCATTATTAGATTCTATATCTTTACTATCGGAATCACGAAGAACATGATCAACATTGTCTTCATCATCAATAAAATCATCATAGTCGACGAAAGAATTAGGATTAATGAACTTCCGTTGATGGACCAACTCCACTCAAGCTCCTTTAATTCAAATCTTCCAAATTAGTTGTCAATGCAAGATTAGATGAGATGTTGTCATGAATAACATTTGCATCGTTCTCGTCCACGATCATGTTCCGGTCCCAAATATTTCAATATTTGACATCCTGGACGACCTTCCAATGATGTATCTAGACGAGTCTTCAAGAAAAACATATGTATTGCTTGTGTTGCAAGAATGTATTGTTGATCTTTCCACCAATCATTATTTATAGAACTACTATTTATGTTATTTTTAGTAACACAAAGTCGCGTACTGGGAGTGTTATTGGTCTTCAACCATTTACGTCGGAACAACACAACTATCTTACGCGTTATAGAATTAAGCTTCAAAATTTCTACTAACTGACCATAATACATAGATCCATCGTCCCCAGGAGTTGAAACTCTGTTGTTTTAAGTGGTTCGGGCGTTCGTCATGGCTGTGAACCACAAACTTTACACTGTTAATTATACAAGAGGTGTAAGAAGTTGCATATATAGTCGGTCCATGTGCCAAAGCGAATAGTTCAAGACTAAAATTGGCTTCTTTATTCGAAGATTAAAAATATGATTTAAGATCATTTGAGGACAAAAGATTCCTTACATACCAAGGGATCAATCTCCACCCTCTATTTTTATTTGATCTAATGGATGAGATTAATCACAACAATTTAAAAAACCCATTTTCATCATTTTTTTTCTTCAAATATCAATATATTTCAAACCGTTAATCGTTAAGCGGAAAAAAATATATCATTCGCGACGAGCATTTAATTATCTTTCAAAAAAAAAAAAAAAAAAAAAATCGTATTTTCACTTTTTAAAATTTTTTTCGTTTTTAAGTTAGTGACATTTGCATTAAAAATCATATATGATAAAACACTAATTTGAATATCACATGTGATATTAGTGTTAAATCATATATGATATGTAATATCACATGTGATATTAGTGTAAAATCACATATGATATCACATATGATATTACATATCATATATGATTTAACACTGATATCACATGTGATATTCAATTTTGTGTTTAATCATATATGATTTTTTAATCGCAATTTCGATAACGTAAAAAGCGAAAAAAGCGTGAAAAGGCAATTTTTCTTTTTCGAAAGTATATTAAAGTGCCTGCATATAGAAAGATAATTAAATGCTCGTCGCGACAGTGTAAATATTTTATTAACGATTAACGGTTTAAGAGATATTTAAATTATAAAAATAGGTGAAATAATAAAATGTTTTTAATCTTAGCCATTGATTTTTTTTTAAATGGATGGTTGAGATTAGTCCATTGATATGTGAAAAAAGTTTGATATGTAAAATAACTCTCATCTAAAAGTATATGACAAAGAAAAAATAGATAAGGCATTAGTAAACCCAATGAGGAAATTCTATTTGTAAATTATATATACATTGAGTTTACCTTGTCGAAAAGCGCAAGCCTCCCCCGAAAGGCCTGCGGAGCGGCTGGTTGATTTAGCGCAACCAGCCACTCCTTTCGAGGCTGGGCCTTCGGGGCCTATCTAGGTAACCGTATAATCGGTCCTTCAAGAGAGCACTAAATTAGAATGAGAGGTTCACCACCACATCATGCATGCAAGGGGAGCTCGCTCGATTCACAGATTGGTCCGACTCGTAATTCACTTTGATATGAAAAAGAAGCGCTGAATCATTGGAAGAAAGCCGACCTTACTCAACAAGCACCAGAGAGAAAATTTTGTTAGTAGATCGTTCTCGGACATGGCAAGAAACATTCATTGTAAATGTTCATGACATTAGTATAATAATCAAAGATATAACTTACGTAAATGATGGTTCATATCAAAAGCAAGTACGTCTTGTATTTATTTCAGGACTGTTGTTGAGGAAATACCATTCTAGTTTCTTTAAAACTTCTTTATCCAACTTTTTTTCTACACACGCACTTTTTGGTTTACAAACTGATCGGAACACCTGCACCTCGTATGTTGAAGTTGAGCCGTCCTCATTTTTTGTCTTGACGATTAAATCTTGTCTGAACACCCTGAAGATACAATAAAAAAAGTTAACACTTCGTCAGCAACATACCCATCCGCTATAGAACCTTCAGGCTTAACTTAATTTCAAATTGTTTTATTATTATTATTATTATTATAAAGCATCACCCATTAGAAAATCGTAGGATTTACTGAGAAATTAGTGGGGGCCAGGAAGGCTAGTTTGGCCCACTCCTCTGTGATAATAACTAATCCTACCAAAATATGAGGTGCAGGTGTTCCTATTATTATTAGGAAAATTAGTCGAATAGACCATGGCCTTGCAGTCATGTCACTTTATGACCACGCCCCTTTTAAAATTCGAAAATAGACAAGTTGCCTCCGCTTTTTTAACCAACCAAGAAGTATAGTATGTCCGAATGACTTATAATGACAATCGTATTTTGCAAAAATTGTAAGGTATTGTTTTTAAATGAAACTGTATTGTTTTTTAAGCAACTTTATATTATTTGGGCAACTTGTATTTATATCTGAGGATAGTTTAGTCATTTTATATTTTTCCTTTTGAGCGGGATTTCTCCCCGTTCTTTTTTTTTTCACTTTGCATTCTTTTTCAATTTTTCCCATTTCCTTTTGAGCGGGATTTCATCCCCCTCTTTTTATCATTTTACTTTCTTTTTTCTTTTCACCTAGAACACATAAACAGGTGTGGTTCATATAATAAAATTTAAGTTTATCACTTTTTACATGTTTTCAATTGGACGGAATATGAATATCTTTTAACAAGAAACAGGTATGCAAACTTTCTCTATAACATTCATTTAATCATAAAATTCAAAGTGTTAATGGTTATTTGTTCGTCAACACGTTCCTTTGTTAGGCTTTTTTACATCAGAAAAGTTAGGGTCTCGATTTTGCAAACACAAACCCTAAATTTTTGATTTTGCAACTTCGTTTTTGCTATTGATTGATTCGGCTTTTGAGTTATATAACTTACTGAGTTGTTTTTGATGATTCGATTACTTAATTGTTAACCGTGAGTTGATTTTGTGATTTTAATCGATAGATTTAACTCGAATTGAATCGGAGATCTCTCAAATCCGTACATCTAACTCATCCGATCGTCTCAGGTATTCGTGAGTTGATTTTGTATGATTATGTAGCTACTTTCTTATAAAATATTAGGTGTTAGTTATGGAGATTGTGATTAGGTTGTGCATGAAAGGTGTTTGATAAATTGTCCATTAGGGAAAATAACTGCGTACTTTGTATAATTATCTATAGTTCTGTTTGGCCTTCCATTAATGGTAACCACAATCTAGTGTGACGGATTTATGTTAGAGGACTTTATAGTAAAGATATCTATGAGATAATGAATGGATCTAGCTATTATCGGACTTAAATTCAATAAGCTGCTTGTCAGTAGTAGCACAAATATATGACTTGTGAGGAATGTGCGGCGGTAAAATTATTCGAAACTGAAATAACGATAAGTTAAATTGTTGGTTAACGTTGCATTTTAAAATGATGTTGCGGCAACTGATTGGGCGAAAACTTTCCTGAGTTGAGATATTTGTTTAAGTTGCCCATATTTTCGTTAAATGGAACTTGTTTTGTTGTAATTTTTGGATGAGGTTTATATATCAGAATGAAGATGTACTTATTGGTTTGGTATGTTTTCTGTTTGCATATGATGCTACTAGGTGTGCTCAAGTAATTAAAACTTGCTTAGGTTAGCTTAGAGGTCTGAGTTTGAATTCTTTCAGTTGGCAAATCCCTTTTTACAACAATGATCACAATCAACAAGTTGTACTTTTTTGCTCTGGTAAAACTTGCAGACCTCTTTTTTGGCTTTTGTAAAGTAAATGGTCCATTTGATAATGACTTTGTTTAAGTAAATGTTTTTGCATTTTGCATTAATAAGAGGTTTTGTGTAGTGATAGTGATAGTTATTGGGCTGCTTAAAATCTACTCCGACAACCGGAGGAGTGAAGAAGCATCATCGTTATCGCCGAGGAACCGTTAATAACTGATTACTTAATTGTTATGTTCACTAATAAAGTGAAATCTTAAATTAGTAGTTTAAAAAGAAAAGTAAACTGTGAGAGTATTTCTTAACTGAGTATGTTGATGAATGCAGTGAAATCCATAAGTATCAGAAGAGCACCAATCTCTTTATCCGCAAATTGCCATTCCAGAGGCTTGTTCGTGAAATCGCTCAAGATTTTAAGGTGATTATTATTTGTTTCATAGTTTATCTACAACTTAATGTAAAAATGGTATCAATTACTGATGCTTGTGTTGACGGTATCTGGTTGTAGATTGATTTGAGGTTCCAAAGCCACGATGTGTTGGCACTTTAAGAAGCAGGTGAAGCTTACCTTTTTGGTCTTTTTGTGGATACTAACTTATGTGCAATTCATGCCAAGAGGGTCACAATCACTTCACACTTAAAGTTTGACCAATTTTAAACAGTGATGCTAACGAGACTTGCAGTGACGTCTGGTGTATGTTTTACTTTCATTTCTGTTCAAGTAGCTAATAAAGTTGGCTTGTGTTATTTTAGATGTGTTTGGTTTGGTGGAATAGCCATGTACGTACGTTTATGAACGAGTACATGCATACAAGGTATGATTTTAGTAAGTTTGTTTAACTTGACTAACTTTTGTTTTGTTTTTTCAGATCAATGGTTTAGACCATGTACAGTAGCAACCCATGTAACTAGCAGTGGTAACACGATGACTAGCAGTGGAAACAAATAAAGCTAGCAGTGGTCGAGTAGTTAACTAGCAGTGGTTAAAGTTAACACTAGCAGTTGTAACTAGCGAACTAGCAGTGGTTACCAAAATATACTAGCAGTGGAAACGTCAACCTAGCAGTGGTAAGAAAACGATAGGAGTGGAAAAGAGATAACTAGCAGTGGAAAGAACATGCTAGCAGTGGTATCAAGTCATGATAGCAGTGGTCGAGTAAAGCAAGCGGTGGTAACCCGAATCGTAGCAGCGGAGCGAGAATGACTAGCGGTGGAATGTCTAAGTGCATCGAGAAGTTTGACGAAATGATCCGACTTTAGCATCGCCATTGATTACGGTGTCACCTTTCTTGACACATCCGATGTTTCTGGCTCGAATGCTAATGAGCTACTCATTAGCCAGTTAGAACTAGTCCTTTGTGTTTTGCTTTGATTTGATTATTGCATTTTGATATACTAGATAAGTAGTTTGGGGCAGGGTGAGGTGGGTGTCGAAATGGGTTGATCCGCTAACCAATTAAATAAACATGAAGAGTTCCTATAAAGTGTATCACATTTTCCCAACCGCGGTTGAAATGCTGTAAGAGAGTATGTTTTATACCCGTCATTATATTGTAGTTTCTAACTGTTAGTATAAGGGGCGTTTGGTGTTTCCTTTTGAAAATGATTATCTGATTATTGTGTTTCCAAGTCAAAAATGAATGTTTGGTTCTGAATATCTGATCATTTAGGGTCGTTTAATCATTCAAAAATGAAAGCACACACCAAATGCTATGTGATGTAAAGCTGTAAGTCATGTCATGAGCTGATTGATTATGATTATTTCATACCGAGTAACCACTTTCAAAACACAAAGCCAAAAACCCTTAGTTAGTATAAATATTTACATGTACACTGTATTTTCTTTCAGTTCGTCAATGAAAAGGATGGCAACAATACTTCAAAACCTACTGCATCCCGAGGATCTTGTGCCCGTATATTATCCCTGCATACTTCCATCACTATAATGCACATCCTATCACTCTCCAGTGGACCGAAAAAGGTAACTTTGTCAATATCAAAACAAGACACGGCATCAGATAAACAAAGGCAAAAGTCAAGGAAAATGAAAGTGAGCAGTTGGTTTTGGGTTTGGGACCTGTAAATAATTCCTTTGGAGACTTTCCAACCTTGTTCCTATAAATGCTGTTAGAAGACAACTTAGTAAATTCATTGGAAATAACTTTGGTTCTTCTGTAAGTTCTACTCCTGATCCCAACATAACATCTTCAATCGAAGATGCAGAAGATGCTCCTCAGTCACTTGAGATTGAAGAGGATTCAGATGGTATATCTCTTAAACCATTGCCTATGGATAAAAGAGATTCGTTTATTTATGTGAATGGGTTAAGATTGTTCAAGCAGGCCATTCTTAGAAACTTTAGCTGATAGGGAAACAAGCCAGGTGGGTCGAGTTGAGTTGCCCAAAATCCATTTTAAACGCATACAAAATCTGCCCAAAATCCATTTTACATACAACATCCTAGCTCGTTTAATGTTATTTTTAATGACAAATAACGCATGAAAGTGATTGTGGTTCAACCCAACACTAGTACATCTAGACTACTAAAAATAGATTGTTTAAACATGAACCAATTTTGACCTGTTATGTTATCCAGTGTGTTCATCTTATAGAATGTTGCATACATACGCATTATCTTTTCAATAGTAGTTGATTTACTGAAACTGAACCATTGATATGTTTGATTTAAGGAACTTTCAAAGGACAGACTTATGGCGGAATTAGCAAAAGAAAGAGAATCAGCAGCAGCAATTGATGCAAGCCAAGATGCAATGGCAAAGGCAAACTCATTGACAGCTGCAGCAGTGGGTGCTTCTGTTGGGGCGGGTGTTGGTCTTGTTATGGCCATTGTTATGGGTGCAGCTTCTGCATTGAGGAAACCTTGAAATATCCCACGTTCATTTATATACATATCCCATTGTCGAATTTCTCATAAATTAATATAGATATGCTCTTGGTTAGCTTTTCGGGTTTTTGCTGGTTGACGTGAAGTTGTAGATTGTATTTCTGTGGGTGTTAGGGGGAAGAAGTGTTGAGGTAAATGCCATTCATTTATTTTATTTATGATTTGGCACGACAGTCTATAGCAAGATAATTTTTTCTGGCGTTAAACTGTGATTTAATGTCAATCGATCTTGCGTAAATGCAATAGACTTAACAATCACAGCAAATAGCATACTATATCATAGTAAGGTGTTTTGATCAAAATTTTATACTAGATGAACCTTTTGTGCTTCAGATTTAACCATCATAGCTCTAAATTTGTTGCAGTAACCCAACTTAAATCTCTGGCCGAAAAATAGGTGACAGTGCTACATCCACACACATTTCACTCAAAAAACTTTTCACATACACATATGGTAAAATAAAATTCTAGCCAAAGGTTCATTCGTGTGACAAAAACAGAAGATAGTGAACTAATCAAACAAATGTTTTGCATGTCGTTTAGGATTAATTATAAAATTCTAAGGGAGAGTACAAAAAAATGGCACCTTAACAAGACAAAAGAAGACCAGTCTAAGTAAAAATATAACCTTCAATAATCAAACAGATGTTTAGTATGTGGTTTAAAACTAAAGATAAAAATGCAAAATAAAGTCAAGCAAACAAAAAAAGAACATATTAAAAAGAAAATTATAGCCATAACTCATTGTCAAAAAACAAGGCTTTACTCATCCTGAACAACACGAGCTAGTTTTCTTGGAGCCATCGATGAGACTCACGCGGTTAGAAGACAATTCCCCCTTGTAAGAATCTGAGTTTAGAACCTTTCTTCTAACATTATTGTAGATTTCACGAATAACAATATGAAAAGCCTCTTTGACATTTGTCGAATCGAGTGCAGATGTCTCGATGAAAAAGAGTCCTTCCTCTTCTGCAAGACTCTTACCCTCATCAACTCACATCTCTAATATTCTCCAAGTCGCTTTTGTTCCCTACCAGCATTTTTGCCGTCGTTGTATCACAGTGAGCTGCAATAATTCAACGTTACAAGCCTTAAACACAGTTACTTTAACATGGTTTTGGTTGGTCGCCATGGTCTATGCAATTGTAAATGCCGTTTTCTTCTGTCACTTTCCAATTGCATTGGGTACATGATACATAGTACCATGTTTTGTTGTGTTGATGCTGGTGATCCTGGCGTCGGTAGTGAATCGGGTCCCCTGTAATTATTCGACACATAGTTAGTAACAGCGTGTATCTAAAGATAAATGATAATGTATGTGTGCTTTATGTGGTTGGAAAATTATTTTTGTCAAGTGGAAAACTGACCTTGTAAGTGTGAGGAGTTTGTCTGAGGAGTGTTTTAAGTGGGAATCTGTTTCTGTTCTTTTCTAGCTCAGGATCTTTATGCAGCAGAGGGCGACCTGTCGGTCTATCAATATGCAGCAGAGGGCGACCTGAACTTGTTTAGTAATACTTTTGGAAACCCACTTTCTGTACACCCTAGCTTCCAGAATCTTGTTTCGTGAGGTTGTCGTTAGCTGCGCAATCGTCGTTTCTTCCATTCTAATGTTATGACTGAAATCACGATGATCAGTTGTAAACAACGTTTGCAAAAATATTCGGGACAACAGGATGGAATATTTGAGTGAAGCATAGTCTATCATAAAGTTTCCATCAATTATGGCGCATGTCCACTAACCAAAAATCCTTTTAGGTTTACTATGAATATGTGATACATAGAAAATTGTTTCATGAAATGTAGGCACTTTTAAGGGGTTATACACGCTCTGGTCTGAAAAAGGTTTCCCAAAATGTTTGTAACAAACCGTAATTTGGAAAGTCGATATCGGTTGTATGTACAATATTATATGCAGAAACAAAAAGGTATGCTACTAAAGTATATGCATAACATTTTGGACAATTAGTTGGTACGCTACTAATCTGGTCGCGGCTGTCATAAACTGAAGCAGAAAGAAATGCAAAAATAGGGATTTTAAAAACTCGAGGGTGAAAGCAGATAAGAGGTTCAGACAGTAATAAATTTCGCGTTCGAAAGCAAGGAAAGTTAAACTTGCGCACGTACATGTTGATACAGCAGTGACATTCAGATTGTCAGGTCCTGTAGAGCAGTGAAATTGCGCATGAGAGAGTGGTACGTTCCCCTGCTGAAGTTGCAGAAGACGCGTCGTGAAGTTTGAAATCTGAAACCCCAAATAGGATTCATCTTTTTGTAGCATATCCTTGTCTGTAAAAAAAGATTGATAAATTCGTGGTTAAGAAGGTGTACATATTATAAGCGTTGCAAGGCTGATGAGAGTGAGCATAAAAGCATAAGCAAGTACCAGAGCTATGATTGGTGAGTGTTGAAGCCACAAGATCAGAATTCTCAAAGGCGGTGCCACATTTGGAAGAGTATTCAACAGCCTGGCTCTAACAGCAGCCTGGCCCTTGGAGGTGATATTTGTATTATAAGCCAACCGATAGGTCAGTGTGACGGGACGTCTAGTGTTTTTGGGCACATATTTTCTCTTTTCTTTCCTATTTGAATACAATAATATAGCCACCGATATGACGGTCAAAAAGGATAAAATACCAACTAATACCATAAACAACAACGATGATTAGGCACCAAGAATTTGTAAGAGAATGAGTCGGAAAGCGTGAGTAAAAGCGGAAACAAAATATTTTTGAAAGAAGGAATCGAAAAACAATAAGGATAACCCGTGGTTGCAAGCAACGAAAGAATCGCACACACAAACCAACGACTAAGGCTACAACAATTACTACAACTAATGAAGATGGTCCTATATTGTAAGCAAGAAAGTTGCAATCTTACAACAGTCATCTTAAGTAATAAACATAAAGCAACAAAGAAGGTAATACATGTGACAACTATCCTAATAAATTCATACCTACAACCTAAACAAAAGGCAACCCCAAACAGAAGATAGGGTGAAAAAATATTGCAAACCATTCCAGCAACGAACGAATAAGTAACAATAAGCATGGGCAAGTAAGGTTTAATCCTAAAACAATTATCCTAAATAATTGGACGGCAAGAGCGAACAGACATACGGATGCGTAAGCAATTCGTAAGAATCAGATTACTGGCATGAATTTGTAGGAAGAAGTTAAATAGACCGGACGCTTACATACAACTAAAATCGCTGACGGTTAAGTTCCGGGTAACATCACTGAAGTTTTGAGAAAGCAATTAGTGGATTGGAGGGTCGAAAAGATAAGAGGGGAGAAGAAACAGATGGCAGACCTGCAAGAGACCGACAGATACATGATTTGGAAGCAGGAGGTGGAGAGCACTGTAGATTATACTGTTCATGACGTTGGATCGGGCATGATGTCGGGGATAGGCAACCGGATCTGGGGATTAAAGAAAAGTGTGAGTGGGATATAAAGGAAAAAGATAGCAGGTCAGGTTGAAAAGAGGTCGGATGTAACCCACAGGCGTGAAACAGAGAAAGGGTCGGGGAAATTCCTAATTATACTTTAAGGGAAATAGAGAATATGAGAAGGGGTATCATGAAGAAGCAGTGTTTGTGAAATGATGAAGCAGTGTTTGTGAAAAGTGAACACGGTATATAAATAATTTATTTATGTAAAAGTATATGTACTGACAAGTATTATGTAAAATAATAAAAACCTTTTTAAAAATACGGTTCTTGCATGTTTTGGTTCTTAAAAAATCATCCTTCTGTCGGGACATGACATCGCACTGTGGTTGAGTTCTTGCGATAACGGTGGTTTCCTGATGCAGTTTGAGTTTAAAATAAAGTGGTACATAAAGTGATATCGTCGGTGGCGGTCTGTTGTTAATTTTCCCTTATTATTATTATTATAATTTTGATATATTTTTCAAATGGATACATCCACCTCATGTATGCATGCCCACCTTGAATATCCTCATCAGGAAGATGCATGACCAAATGAATCATTTAAAAAAAAGAAAAAAAAGAAAAAAGAAACAAAGAAAACGAGGAAATATTTTCTCAAATTTGTAGAATATATGGATCATTGTTCTCTGGCTTTCGACATGTCTGACTCCGTTAAAATTCGAGCACAAATCTGCTTAAGGAATGAGTAGAGCTCAATTATTGGTGTTGAAAAAGTCGGGTCCAAGTACGCTTGAATTCCAACCGGAAGCAACCGTTGCATCATCATATGACAATCATGAGACTTCATGCCTGTTATATTGCTATATTTATCGGTTACTTTTGGCTTAAAGTTTGATCCAAACTCATCAAGTAGTTTAACTCCATGATTTCACAAAATTTTCGTCTCTTTTAAGGTATGATGAGTACTTGGGATAAGGCTTTAAGAACTTTCCATTGCCTTTATTGGCAAGCCACAGCTCCTATCGAATGTTTCAATCTTTCAAGTCTTGTCTTGCCTTATTAGTGTCTTTGGACTTGTCATTCATTAACAATGTACCCAACAAACTCTTGCACACATTTTTTTCCGCTATGCATGACATCCAAATTGTGTTTTAGTGGAAGATTTGACCAATACACAAGTTCGAAGAAAATAGACCGTTTACTCCAATTCTTTTCTATGGAGGGATCACGTGATCTCTTCACACCTCATGACTCGAATGTTTACCCGGAATACGTGACGGCAATCTAGCAAGTTGTTTTAAGATATGAGCACTAGTTGGTATTTTTAGAGCTCCTCTCGTCTCGTTCTTAGCATTGAACATCTTGTTCTTCCTTCAACGATGAGTCGTGGGTAGGAATTTTTCTATGACCAACATAAACAGTTTTCCCATTCACACGAGTAGATGGAGTGTCGTCATTACATTTAGAGCAGGCTAAGTAGCCTAGACCACTCCAACTAGACAAACTAATTTGAGCAGGAAAATCATTAATGGTCCATAAAAGCATTGCTTTCATTGTAAACTTAGTGTTTGTAGGAGTGTCTAATTTCTTGACTCTTTTATCCCATAGAATCTTCAACTCTTCAACCAAAGGCTTCAAGTAAACATCAATGTCCTTCCCAGGTGATTTACGGCAAGGAATTAACAACGTCAACATGAAAAAAACTCTTTCATACATATCCACGGAGGGGTATTGTATGTTGTCAATATGATCGACCACATACTGTAAGACTAACTCTATTTGCCAAACAGATTGAAACCATCAGCAGCCAACCCTATTAGGACGTTTCTAGTTTCTTTTGCAAAAATTTGATTGTTGTTATCGAAATATTTCCATGCTTTGCCATCAACCGGGTGACCCATCTTATCATCTTGCATACACTATCCAGTAGCGAGCCATGTTATATACTTTGCAGTGTGTATAGAGTCGTACATACGCTTTAGTATAGGAATCAAAGTAAAGTAACGCAACACCTTGTTAGGAACTTTATTTCCCATTGAGTCTTTTTTTCTTCTTCCATTTACTCGCTTAGCAAATTGGATAAATATCCAAATCTTGGTTCTCCTCCGTCCAAAATAAACAACAGTCATTTATACAAGCATGGATCGATTCGTATCGTAACATAGACCTTTTTTCATTGACTTCTTAGCTTCATAGTGTGACAACAGGACTTTGTTTCCAGGCGGGAAACATCTTTTAAGAAATTCCATTTTTTGGTAAAATGTAGTACCAGTCCATTTTTGCAAGACCTTGATGTGCGACATCTTGGCCAAAAAGTCTATCGAAGGAATCCAGGTGCAACCTAGGGATAACTCGTCATTGGCTATTAGAAACAACGCTTACAAATCTTCTTTTGGAGGACCCAAAGCTTCAGGTGGCTCACTACTTGTCGTCACAATATCTAGCTCATTAGTTGTCGTTGCCGTATCTGTGTTGTGTTATGCGTAAGTGTTCTCTCCACGAATATCGTTGAGGAAATTAATCATATCATCTGTGTCATGTACTACTAGCGAATCTTCTTTTCACCGTGATGTACCCAAACATAATAAAACTTGCTAAACCCTTTATTATGTATGTGACACGAAATATCAACGAGTGTATGCTTCTTCTCGTTATCACACTTTCGACATGGGTAACAACATAAGATCCGATCATTTAAGTGTGCTTTACACCTCGTGATGAAGGCCTTAAGACAAAATTCAAACTCAGAGGAATTTCGATTTATATCACCCCTATTCCAAGTCTTATCAATCGACATAAATGCATTCACTGAAGTCTAACAAAACAAAAAAATAATTATAACACAAGTATCATAATTTACACAAACACATTCAAATACCGGACTTTACACAATATCACGATGAGAGATGTAAAAGTTTAAAGGCGGAAATATGATTTGTTCTCCTAGTGCAACTATGGAAGGCAATCCTTACCCACGTTTTGAATGTTTTGTCTCATACATGAATGCATATAACTCATTTACTATTTAAGAAAAATTCGACAACATTTCCCCTTAATTCCTCATTATGTGTGAGAAACACATATCCGTAGGAGTAAAGAGGAAATATTGTTGAACTTTTCTCAAATAGTAAATCAGTTGTACGCATTTATATCCTATATCAGACAAAGCATTCAAAAAGCAATTAAAAAAATTAGGACTTTCCGAAATTAATTTCTAATAAGTTAATTTAGGACGGGTTTCCTATGAGAAGACATTTACACATATAAACATTAACATATTTAAACATTTAAATGTTACATATTGAAATATTATACGAATTATACACATTTACACATTATACAAACTAGTCGAGTACCCCATGCATAGCAACATGATTTTGTAATGGCAAACAATCATAGTTGAGATATTGTGGTTATTTATTTTCATCAGCTATAAACTAGCACTATAATACAAACAAGTTGTAATATAACGTCTTCTATAGTAGAGTTTGTGAATCAGTTTTTAGATATTAATGTTAAGCTTAAATACAAAAAGATTCTCCTCTTCTTTTAAAAACTACACTACAAAAAAAAATAATAAAAAAAAAATTGTCAAAAGTTGTCATACATTTTTGTTTTTAAATTTTAGGCGAGAACATTGTTAAGTCAACTATTTTATTAAGACAACATTGTTTCAAATGTTATGTGAGAATTAATTTTTAAAAGGATATTTTGGGGATTCGATAATTCTCATATTTAATTTTTAAGTTTAACAAAAACATTTTTGCTTTCTATCTAATAGAGATAGACACATGTAAACATTATATAAAATTATAAATAATATATAAATTAGAAAATACATAAAAACACTTACATGGTTAGTTGGTTACAAGAAAATACGGGCTATGGTGGTGGTGGTGTCCAACAGCAATAGCGACGACAACGTGGTGATGGTGAACAATAGCAGTAGCGACGATGGTGGGTCGTAGTGGTGGGTACTACACAAACATGAACAAAAATTTAAATTCTCTAATATAAAATCATAAACAACCCCAAAAAGTCAAATATTCAACAAAACTAATGAACAAAATCCATACTTGTTGAAGGTGAAGGTGGGTTTTGGTGGTCATGAAAGTGGTGGTGAAAGTGATGTTAAATCGGGGGTAAAGTTGAGAATTTTGGGAAGAAAAAAGCGGCGAATTGTGGTATATGTTGGGATCACAGAATGTTAAAGGCGAAGAGTTAAAGTCTTGAAGATTAACAAAGTCTTTGAGGAAAGACTAAATCTTGCAAGAAGTCAAAATCTTGCTAAGTAAAAGTCAATCTTGCTTATTCATTAAAGTCTTGTAAAGTTTAAAGTCGGTTGTATTAGATTAAAGATAGAAAGTAATGTTTATCTAGAACTTTCTAAGTATTGTTTACTTGACGTACAAGGATAAGAATTGTAAACCGTTTAGGGTTATCCTTGAGCCTATAAAAGGATCCTAGATTGGCATTAGGCGTCGCGTGACATTATTAGAGTTTTAGAAAGTTCGATATTATTAGAATTGTTAAAGAGTGCATAATAAGCGAGTTAGAGTTATTAATAAAATCGTTTAAAGTTAAAGTTATTCTTCTTAGCTTTGTTAAGTAAATTCCGCATACTTAATAGAGTTTGTTCGGTGTTTCATTGTTAATAACTTAGGATTTATCCGAGGTTATTAAACCTTAACAAGCTATTTAAGTTAGTTGGTTAGAGTACATCGATCCAACAAGTGGTATCGAGCTTGTGTGAAACTCGACTAAGAAAGCGATTTCACAACAAACCCTAAAGATGTCGTGAAGATGCATCAACCCTATCTACGGTATGTTCTAAGTGTCATGATTTTTATCAAAAAGTACTCAATGCTTATGTGATGGAAAGAGATAAGCGTATGAGGCTAAGTGCGAGGTAGCGAGTTATCAAATAACTTTAGAGTCTATGGAAGCCAAAATTATAACACATGAAAATAATGAAATGGCTTGGGCGAAAAAGTATGAACAACGGATTATCGGTTAAAACTAAGTGAATGGAAATTAAGCGTAAGATTTAAAATTGAAAATTAACTAAGGAGAGATGAATTGTTAGCAAAGTTTGATGCACGGAAAGAATTTGGTCTTTCTCATGTTACTTATGTTCAAAAGCAGAAGAGCTTACATTAGAACTCGCTTAGGTTTTGAGTGCGGACTTTGATAACATAGAAGAGAATCAATCGGTGATGACCTAGAGGATATAACCACTAGTGGTGATGAACTCATTAATTATGTAGACACGTCTAGTAATGAGGATTCAATTAGTGAAACACCTCCACGAGTATAAGAAAGACAATGGTTATCATTCGGTCCCCCGTCCAGGAATTCATCAACCCCTAGGCACGATGTTTCTCGTTTTGGAGTAGGCGGTCTAGAGTTTAGGAAAAACTAGTTGGTCTATCTGGAGTGCGAAACCCCAAAGAAAAGCTGTTGAAAACAACGTTCAAAGTCAGCGAGTACCTTGACTCAATCTTGCTCCACAAGCGATACTTTCGGAAAACCTTTTCAAAAGCAGTCTTGCTAAACCTTTTGGGATAACTTTGGTCAAAGCAGGTTCAATCATTCACTAGAAGGCAAAATAGTTTTGGTCATAGATATAGAAGAAGTCACTTTGGGAGTATGGGTCAAAAGCGTGTTTTGTGTGTTTAGTCCTACTCATTTAATCAAGGATTGTGAATTTCATTCGAATACCTTAGAAAATTTCAAAGCATAGGTGCATGATCGAAACCTAGAAGCCCAAACGATGGAATAATTCAATAGAATTCGATCATGCAATTTCTCACGGACCATGGGTACCTCACGGAGAAGACCTTTTCTAAACCACCGTATCTTGGCAGCGGTACCTTCCCAATCTTGCTCCATCAACACAAATCGCTAACACTTCTTGGAGCAGGTATCCTAGGAGATCTCATTACTATCAACCTAGAAGGTATTACAATTCGCATAGGGGATCTAGATCACGGAACCAAGTGTTAAAACCGAATGGGTTAAGAGAGAAAATCTTCTTGAGGGACAAATAGTACTTTCAACAAAAAGTGAATCGAGATGTTTTGTGATACAAGAAAAGAGAATGAACTTGTAAAGAGAGTTTTGAAAGTTTTCAAAATCCATGCTAAAAATCAAAAGATAATTATGGATCATGTTTTAAAAATAGTGGAATTACATACTTAAAGAATTTGAGTTTGTAACTCCTGAGGAACCTAAGTCGATGTGGCTTGGGTTCCTAAAAACAACTCTCTAAATCTTTGTGCGGGGCAACCCGGAAGAGGAGCTTAAAGATCATTTGATTGTAGATAGTGGTTGCTCGGAAGTATGACGAGACAAGGAGATTACATGCGATTTTAGATCTATTAGTGGAGGGCGAGTTGCATTTGGGAATGATCTCAATGGAGGAAGAATTGGAAAAAGTCTCACCAAAGATCTCGTATGAATGCGGTGAAGAGACTTTTAGTTATTTGAAACAACAACCTAAGTTGGGGTTGTGGTATCGAAAAGATTCACCTTTTCACTTGGCGACTTTTGGATAGTGATTATGCGGTGATAACTATGACAAAAGATCAACCACGGTGGATGTCAATATCTTGGAAGAAGATTAGTTTCATGGCGGTGTAAAAGGCTGCGGTAACTGCTGCAGAATATGTGGGCGCTGCAGTGTTGTGCCAAATGTTGTGGATGCGAGAATCAACTCTTGGATTATGGTTTCAATTTCAAGAATACTCCTATCAATATTGATAATGAGAGTACCATTTGCATTGTGAAGAATCAGTTTATCATTCAAGACCAAGCATATTGATTAGACACCATTTCATGAGAGATTGTTATGAGCATAGGCTCATTAATGTTGTCAAGGTGCATCTGAGATGATAATGTGGTGATTTACTCACGAAAGGATTGATGTTTTAGATTTACTCACTTGGTGGTGAGTATTGGCATGATCAATTCTTGAGCTACATTTAAGGGGGACTATTTAGTGTTAGTATAGTCCTATGCATTGTTTGAGGGAGGATATTCACGTTTTGCTATTGAAAAGGGAGAATGGGAAAATCTTGTCTATTGATTTTGTGAAATCTTGCTTGGAAAATCTTGCCGTGCGTGGAAAAAATCTTGTTCTAGCGGTAATATTGAGGGTAATTCCACTAGCGGTAACTTTGTTATTGATGGTGTGATTTTTAAATCTCACTATAAATAACTACTCTCAATTTCCTCTCGTATTGATATCTCTAATTTTTCCATAGTTCTCTTACTTTCACCTATATTATTAGTTCTATTTCTTCTTGTGATCATATAATCATCAATGGCGGTCGTATCTTGTTTCCAAACACAACATAGTGGCGAATTTAGACAAGGCTGAGCGAATGTAATCTTTCATGATATTATCGATTTTCTTCTTGGATCGCTTGATTAGTTATCGTTATTAGTAGAACCGGATGTTATTGAGCCTGGATTCAACAATTTTGGGAAGCTGCTAGAGTTCATATGGAGAATGATGAAGAATATATTCAAGCTACGATTCTTGGAAGAAATGTGAAGATTCTTGAAGCCTCATTCGTGAAGACTTATTGTTTGATGATCTTGATGGGGAACATTTGGTTTTGATAAGCAACTAATTTGGGATACTTTTGGGCACATTGGTTATGAAGGGTCCTTAAGCGAACAAACATTGAGAAACCCTTATTTTGTCCACATTGGAAGTTTTAGTGCATGTGTTGCTTCATTGTATTAGTGCTAAAAGTACATCATGGGAGCAATTTGGATCTAACATAGCATCGCTATAGTAGGATTGACTCTTGATCGTGTTTTCAATTTTTCAAGGCTAATTCTAGATGGAATGCTTTCACATCACTCATGGTTCAAAATGGTTGATGTATCCAAGGTTTGTTCAAGTATTCCTCGATAAACAACTTTCGGATGTACCTAAGCCTACAAGTCTTTTACTGTTGTGGTACAACAAGCCAAGATTTTCACTTTCATGGCTAGGAAGAGTGATTTATTCCTTTGGAAGGATACTCCTTAACTACTTCTATGATGGAAGTTGTTCAGTTGTCGGAGGCGATCTTTGCGGAAGATGAAGATAGAAGTCATGGAAGCTTACTTCTCAGTCTTTGCTACATCTTGCATCACAAGTCTTGCCATAAATTCTTGAAGTTCAAGGCGATGTTGCGGTTTCACCTTCTCCATCTCCTTAAAAATCATTCACGATTCTCAACGGAGGAACATTCACCAATTCTAGGAGATGCTTCACATACTATACCTCACGAAGGTTTGACATTGGATAATTATGTTTTGACAGGGAGTTAGTCAAATTGAAGAAAACTACTAAGGCTCAAGCTAAACAAATTAAAGTTGAAGCTCAGTTTAGAAGACTCAAGAATTTTATGCGGCCTTTGGTTGACATCATCGTCTCGGGTCGAATCTAAAAAGAAGGAGCAAAAGCGGTTTAAGAAGACAAAAGCGTCAAAGGTTCAAAAACAATCTTCATTCCAATTGGGGAGGAATTTAGAAGAAAAGAATTTGAAAGAAGATGTTGTTAAGGAGAATGAACACGAAGGTCTTGAAGAACATGAAAGGGCGAAGTTCAAGGTACAAATATTGACCCACAAGCGAAGAACAGGTTATTCAAAGTCTTGAGGAGCAAGTTATTGATGTTCAAGTTCAAAATCTTGATGATCAAAGTGCTGGCGATCAAAATCTTGCTTTTCTGGAACTTCTGAGACAAAATTGATTACTCAAGGGTATTAGATTTTGAAGAGGAAGTTGGTCCTTCAATTGTGTTACATGAAGAAGAAGCTGGTCCTTTAGATTATACCAAAAATGAAGGCGATACACTAAACCTATACATCGACAAGTGATGATGAAACCATTGCTAAAATTTTGCATGATTTATCAAAGCGAGGGGTGTTAGTATTACGAGGGTGCAAGAAGAGGAACAACCAAGAGTTTCTCAAGCTATTATTGATCCAAAGGATAAAGGTAAGGGCAAGTTGGTAGAGACTAAGAAGAAAAAGAAACCTACTTTAGCACGGATAAGAGCGCTCAGTGGCTATGAATGAGAAGCGACTAGAAAGATACAAGTTGAGTTGAATGTTGAAGTTGATAAAGAAGAAGCAATGAATGAAGAAGCGACTAGGAAATTACAAGAAGAATTGAATCTTGGAAGCGCTATACCATCACCACTTCCTATTTCTTCTCTACGAAGACCAAATCTTGCAAAGGAAAGGAATGCTATGATGGCTTATCTAAAGAAGATGGGATATGTTGGTTTGAACAAGGTGAATTATGTTAATATGAAAGAGTTATATGATCTTTGTCAGAGATGAATATAAAGACAAGTTGATAGTATCAAAGATTATAAAGATGATGATGCTTACAAAGAAGAAGAAAGAAAAGAAAGCTTAAAAGAAAAAAAAAAAAACTAAGTTAAAGATGCGAAGTCATCAAGAAAGTTGAGTTAAGATGCGATCGCGATGATGAGCTAAGGAATTACTTAAGAGTAATAGATTTTGAGTATTCTAAAGATGATGTTGATTTCAAGATGAACAAATCTCCAATAACTACTTTTGAAGTTGTTGAGTCAAAGATGGAAATTATTTTATGTTTCATAAAGAAGATTAAAGTTTCAAAGTGTTCAATATGCTATGGGATTTATTGCATATAATTGATAGAGTGGATTTACTCCATTTATATCATGTGGTAAAGAATATTATGAACACAATTCATCGAGAAGGATATGGTTTAGTCTTGCTTGGAGATCTCATAAGTGTTTGGGAAGCGAAGAAATAAAGTCTTCTTGAGATCGGAAAAACCAAGAAGATTGGGAGATTACTTCTTTGGAGATTTTTGAAGAATCGGAGTACATGTTCTAGAGCTAGAAGATGGGACAATGATTCACATGTTAGGCGATAGAAGATATCCTCTTACATCGAGATCTTATGAGGAGGATCTTGGAGCATGGAATAGAAGTAGAAGAAGATAATGAAATAGCACGTATGGTCATCAAGATGTTTATCGGATGGACTACAATTCTTGATGATGATGAATAAGCGGTATGAATCTTAATTGATTAAAATTTTGATATATCGATGCTTTATTCAAAGTCTGCGCGATCAACAGTACTTTCATCAAAATCTTTGCGATTTAAACTAATTAATGAATTTTAGAAAAACTTTTGTTAAGTGACAAATATTTTGAGACAAAGGTTAAAAGAAATAAATGGTTTTTGAGATGGTAACATCAATAGGTTATCAATCCACCATGGTTACAAAAGGATTGGCTAATCCATGAGCAAGCGGCTCGGTAAAGATATTTCAAATCCGTTTTTAGTTGACAACTTGCAAATAAGTTGGATGGTAATCAACTCACCATATCGATAAATGTGAAGAGTTGGCTAGCCCACAAGAAAATGGCTTGTGGTAAAGGCGTGGAAAAACGATTATATGGTAATTAGTTCACCATGATGAAAGAACTAACTAGTCCAAAAGTGCGACTTTTGGTAAAGACAACTCAAATCTGTTGATAGGCGATGATTTGCTAAAAATCATATGGTTATCGATGTACCATGATCTTACACATCAAAACATTTGGCTATTCGAGTTAATGGATTTGGTAAAGAGAACTCAAATCCATTAAATTTTCAATGATTCACCTCTCGGGAGTTTACACACAGGAAGTGATGAGAATAGTGAAACTTAAAGCTGAATTAAATGTACACATTGTCTTATGTTCTTTGAAAAGATGGAGCTTCTTGAATGTTCTTGAAAAGAAATAAGATTGTTGATTGATCTTTGAAAAGAATTATTTAAATCAAGACTACTTTGATGATGATATAAGTAGAGAATCTACAAAGATAAAATTTGAAGATAAAGTCACAATTCCTCTTTGAAGATACGGATGTTAAAGCTAAATCTACAAAGGAACTTGAAATCAAACAAGTAGAATTCAAGTTAGGGAGGATTGTTGGGATACGAGAATGTTAAAATCTTGAAGAGTTAAAGTCTTTGAAGATTAACAAAATCTTTGCTGAGAAAGACTAAATCTTGCAAAGAAGTCAAAAATCTTGCTAAGTAAAAGTCAAAGTACTGCTTATTTATTAAAGTACTATAAAGTTTAAAGTCGGTTGTATTAGATTAAAGATAGAAAGTAATGTTTATCTAGAACTTTCTAAGTATTGTTTACTTGACGTACAAGGATAAGAATTATAAACCGTTTAGGGTTATCCTTGAGCCTATAAAAGGATCCCTAGATTGGCATTAGACGTACGTGACATTATTAGAGTTTTATAGAAGTTCGATATTATTAGAATTGTTAAAGAGTCTGCATAATAAGCAGAGTTAGAGTTATTAATAAAATCGTTTAAAGTTAAAGTTATTCTTCTTAGCTTTGTTAAGTAAATTCCGCATACTTAATAGAGTGTGTTCAGTGTTTCATTGTTAATAACTTAGGATTTATCCGAGGTTATTAAACCTTAACAAGCTATTTAAGTTAGTTTGGTTAGAGTACATCGATCCAACAGTATAGTTCATGTGTTTTGTTTTTGTGAGGATCAGATATAATAGATCTAGATACCGTGTTATGTGCTTAAATGGTTGTTTTATTTTGTATTAATGGCGATTAAACTAAGATGATTAAATTAGGTATCGTTTGAATGTTGGATATGCTTTTGTGAACTTTACGAGTTCTAAAGCAGCTTGGAGGTTTCATGTTTGTGTCACTGGAAAGAGCTGGTCTTGATTTGAGATCAAGAAGATTGATAATGTTGTTCGTGCTAGGATTCAGGTACTTTTGGTCATCTTTGTGATTTTTGGCATGTTTATTTACTTCAAGCATTATATTCTTTTTGCTTATCGGGCACAAAAATATGTTTTCTAGCAACATTTCATTATTCCATGTTGTCGATACTTGTGTGATATTTAGATATGGTGATAATGAATGCCGCACATTATCCGCTCACTAAAGAGTTTTAATTTATTTATATTTTTACTATATCCTAGTTAATTTATAATTAACAATAATATAAACTAATTAAGAGTATATTACACCGTTTGTCCCTAAATCCCTACCCCAGTGTCTCGACTTTTTTTTTTTTTTTGCATGGTCAGTCCCTATAATGAAGTTTTGTAACACGGTTCATTCCTATCCTCGATAATCATTATTCATGTCTATTAAAACCCCTCATGCGCCTTACACATGAGGGTAATTTAGTCCTATACTATTCTAACTGTAAAAAAAAAAAAATCCTAACGTCCTCATATCATCTGACTCTCTCTTTTCCTCACTTCACTGTGTTATCAAGTTTGGTTTTGAGATGGAAATGAAGTAAAAAGAAAGAAACTTAAAAATTGTCATGCTCTATAGTTTTTTTAAAGACGATGAAAGTGAAAGTTGAGGGTAAAAGGGATGAAAGTGGTGGGGTTTTTGTTGTGAATACTTTCATCCCATATTTGGGATGAAAGTGAGTAAATAAGTACAACTATTTTGGTTACTTATTTGTTTTTAAGGGTAATAATTGTAATTCTAAAAACAACATACATTTACTTTCCTTCTTCTTTTTACACTCAAGAACAAACAACTTTTTTTCTACTTTATTTCATTTACTATCATTTCTTTACATTCCTTTACTTTGCATCCTAAATTTTTCTTGAGAACACATTGTCATCACACCCTCTATTTACCTAACTTTTTTCATACCATTTACACAACCTACATACTCTTCAATACCCAAATCGCCACCATTTTCACTTCCTTCAACCTTTTCCAATAACCCACCCATAAACACTCACTAAATCAAACCCACAAGTTTTAGAACTTCAAAATCCATAACCACCATGATACACCACCTTGACCATCATCATCAACTACTCATGTCGCTATAATATTTCTCACTCTTACACACCATCATCCCACCGTCATCACCACTGTGCATGTGCATTTGATACAAGTTTGTAGATCTGTGAATCTATGCATGCACTCGAACATATGTGTACTAGATATGTGTGTTGCTTCAATTTATTTGTTTTGGATAAGATATGTGCTTGCCATACAAAATGGGTGAGATCCATGATTTTTGTAACTTTTAGAAAATTCAGATTTGTGTGAAACTTTTTGTGATTAATTTTAGTTGTGGTAGGTTGATAACATCAAATAGTCCTGAATATTAAGTGTCAATTTCTCCCGATAATGCTCGTATTTTATATCATTTATATGGATTTACGCTTGTTTCCTCTATATTTCACTTTTAGGTAAATTCGAGCATTGGAGCTAAAGAGACCTGATTTGGAGAGTTTATTGAAGATATATGATAGTATGCTCATTTTGAAGATGTTACGGCGTAAATCCTCTCACATTCGTCGTAACGAGCGTGGCTCGAAAAACCAACTCAGTGAAGATTACGGCGTAACTCTCTCCAAGATTCGCAGGCGTAACTAACTAGGTCAAATGAGGTTCCGGCGCTGCAAACGCGCCGTAACTATTGTCTCAACTATGGTGTAACGAGGATTTATCGAAGATATGGCGTAACTCCTTCCGGATGTTATGCGTAACAAGCATTTTCGATGCAAATTACGAAGATAATGGTGTTCTGGCGTAACTCTCAACAAAGATTACGTTGTAACGGATCGGCCTATAAATACCACTCGAATTCCGGCATTTCTAATCATCCCATTTCACAACATCGGTGAGCGTGAGTAGAAGGTTGAAGGAAGATCTTAGGGATCATCTGGCGCCATCTCCAAGGAAAAATCACTCCCCTACGATAAGCATTAGCATTTTATCTTTTCTTTATTTTCAATTTATGTATTTTGTAATGGTAAACATTGAATCGATTGTTTTAGTTAATATGACTAAGCACCTCACGGTGCTAGCGTATTATGATTCATAATTGCTTTTTATGTTTACATTGCTTCGAATAATTATTTTAGTGTATGCATGCATAGTTTGTTGGTAGCTACCACTTGTTTGAGGTAGTTTTGAATGGCGGTAGTGGCTAGTTACTTAGGAGATATGACCAGTGACCTAAGTAGGTGGGCGAGTGGGAAGGGTAAGATATGACCAGCGGCGACCTTCTTACGCTTGTGCGATTTGACCAATGATCACTACCGTTTGGATGAACTTAAGTCGGGGATATTGTTTAAGATCTTAGCGCCCGAGGCGCTCATTATTACAAATCTTGCATGTAGCGGTGCTTAGTGACTTGGCTTAGGGGACTAAGAACAATGGACTTTTAATGGGTCACTGACATCTCGGTGGAACCCTTTGCTGATAGGTTAGAGACGAGCCCGACCAAATCATCCTAGCGACTTTTACCCCGCGAGTAATTGGAAGTAATTAAACATGAACTTAGCTTGATAGGATGAATAACTAGGTTAGCTTACACTTCCTATGATCACAACCCTTGCCTTTACTTGCTTTTCTTATTTTAGTAGTTAATTAATCATTTCAACCTTAAAATCTATGACACCTAGACTTAGTTTAAATCCGCACACATAGCTCTTGGGACGACCTCGGTTTTACCGAATACTACACTAAACACGACCGGGTACTTGCACATTAGTGCATAAGGGTAGAACCATAGGTATAACGAGACAATATAAATATTAAAACACAGTCAATAAAACGCATCAAGTTTTTAGGCGCATTGCTTTGGGAGTTATATTAAGATTTTCATTAAGTCTCTCATTTTGTTTTGTTTTAGAATTTTCTCAATTTCTCACGATCTCTTTTCAAGTTTCGGTACCATGGAAGTTGTTAACATTGATGACCTCACTCTTGAGGAATATTTGGCGTTGACAAAGGGAAGAACAAGGGTGAGGGATGGTTATGCGGCCATGGCGAAGATGCTCAATTAGAGATCAAACCACAATTTATGAGAGATTTGCGTGAAACCCTTTCTCCAGCATTACAGATGATGCTCATGAACATTTGGACAACATGGAATACATTATCAATCTATTCAAAATTCCAAGAGTCTCAAAGCGATGCTATCATGTTACGTGTGTTCTATTTCTCTCACTTTGGGCTGCTAAAAGATGGGTTGATTGATTACCACTGGACGGTTAACACACAGCCCTCCTAAAAAATATTTCATCGAGGTATTGTCCTCCATCTAGGATTGCAAAGCAATTAGAAGAAATCCATAACTAGCGGGAGGGTGATGAAGCTTTTTACCAAGCATGGGAAAGGTACAGCAATTATTATACAAGTGCCCCACTCACGACCTCGACACCCGACAAAAGTGAGCGTCTTTTACAAGGTTACGAACATCTCCTCAAGGCAAATGATCGATTATCAAGGACCAATACCTGGAATGACTCCAACTATGGCTCTTGTAACTATTCAGAAGATGGTTGACCACTCTCACAAGTGACACAATGGAGGGAGCAATCGAAGTAAGAATGGAAATGTGGAATGCCTTGTAGCAATAAACAACAAATTAGAGAGTCTTGGAAGGGATATGAAAAAGCTCAAGGAAAATGTGCATTCCATACAAGTTGGGCGAAACGAACACAATGGCACTCTCCCTACCAAGGAGTGCTGATCTAATGAGGAAGTTAAAAGGATTGAAGAAGTAAAATATGGAAATGGAAATCCCTTCAACGGATACAATGGTAACGGGGCCAGGTACCGAGAAAAATCCCCAGGGTTCTATACTAGAATCAACAATAATCCTCCTAGACCAAGCCTCGAAGAAATAATGCATAAACATATCGAACAATCTACAAAGAAAAGTGATAGACTTAAAGAATGGATGGCCAAGGTAAAGACACCAACATGAACTTGCGGAACCAAGATGCATAATTAAAACCTCGAAACCCATATTGGGCAATTAGCTAAAATTTAGAAACCATTAATGACAAAGCCATTGCTTGCAAAGCCATATTTGCACAAGATAAACCGAGGAGGAAGCGATTGCACCTCTTACATCACTAATGATCTTTGCGGGATTAACTACTTAAAAGAAGATGACAAATCTGAAGACGAAGAGGACCTGCCGAGCCAACTTCCTGAGAAGGAACTCTATCAAGAAAGTTTCCTTCTACCATGCACTATCGGTAATCTTAAAATTTCCGCTTTAGCTGATTTGGGGGTTGGGGTAAACCTTATTTCTACCTCATTGTTTGTTAAAATAAAACTTACCAATTTAAAAGAAACAACAATGATGATTGAAATGGTTGATTTCTCTAAAGCTGTACATAGGGGAGTGGTTAACAATGTTCTCCTTAAAATTGGTAAATTCCTTTTTCCTACTGATTTTGTAGTTATTGACATGGGGAAACGGGAAACTTACAACTTAATTGTTGGAAGGCCTTTTCTGGCCACTTGTCGAGCACATATAAAGGTCTTTGAAAGACAAACATCTTTGGGAACTGATGGGGAACGAATCACTTTCAGCATGAAGGATCAATTGAATCCCAGATTAGAAATTTCAAATAAAGTTGGCGTTGTCAATGTTACATCGCTCGACCACGCTTTGTGTTATAACCTAAGAACTAACAATCGTAGGAGAATTTGATAGTTGTGAGCGAGGAGCAGGAAAAGATATCGATTGAGGGTATTAAGGAAGCTCAGGACCACGACAAGCATTCTGCATCCCTATAATGGCCAGACATAGACGGATCAATGAGAACATGGCCATCGTGTAACCCTTTTCGTGAATTTTGTAATGGAAATATAGAGATGGATGAATGGACATGCCCTCACGAGATTGAAAGACATGGCATGAAATTCAGAAATTTATCTTTTGAAGATTGGTACAAGATAAGATTTGGAGACTCGAACATCAATACGAGATTAATGAAACAGTTAAAGCACGATTACAATGAATATCACCTCATTGATAAAATAACCAATGATGGAAGATCAAACATAAGTGCTACAATTGATCCTATAATTTAAGGCGGCGACTATGGAAAGTTGTGTTTAGCATTCAATGATTGGCTCTCCATGAAAATTTGGTACATGTAGCATCGTAATGACGAAAAAAGTTTTTATCGAATGGATGAATGATTGCCGTAAATGTGAAAGAAATTGGCCAAGTCAAAGGCCACTGATAAGGTTTTAAAGGTACCATTTTGAGGTCGTTTAAGTCCTTATTTGATCACTTTTGTATCCGTTATTGCTTAATATCGTTCCTTTTCACTTTTAGGTCTCGTGAAGGCAAAATCTTTGGAATGGCACTTATTTGGACGAGAAAGGCGCGAATATGAAGAAAATGGCCAAAGTCGAAATCATGACACTCGCGGTCATTTGAATGTAGAAAGCGGCGGTCGAGTTCTATTGCGGCGCCGTCGGAGAAAGTTGCGACGGTCGAAACTCAAAACTCATGTTTTCAAGAGGCGGCGTCGATGTGAAAGAGTAGGCCGTCGCTACTCGGGCGGCCTAGATGCGATCGAGACGGCGTCGGAAGGCGAAGAGGCGGCGTCACGGACATAAGGTGGCGCCGTCGCAAGGTTAACGTGGCCAAGGCGAAACCACAATGGCGGCGACGGCGGCGTCACTAAACATAAGGTGGCGTCATGATTATAATCTTATATATAGAATCCGAATTTTCGGTCTTTGTGTGAAGAGTCTTTGGAGTAAAACCTAAAACCGAACCTAAGGTGTCTTATACGATATTTTAGGGTTTTAACCTATCTTACACCAAGATAAGTCTTTGCTTCATTAATTCAATTATGTCTTTGATTATTTGTGTGTATGCTTGCATGTTCTCCATGTCCAAGCTAATTTATTTGTGTGTTTTGCTTAGGAAGTATGAAACTTAATTATTGAATATTGATTGGTTGTTTCTTATCTTAGTTGATTAATGATCTAGTAATGCGATAGGTCATTCGTTGTGTATAATGCTTGATTCGTCTTTGTGAACCCTAGAGTATGATTACTGGTGATTGTAGTCTAAAACATCCGAAGAGTGCCTTAGGTAGGAGTCTATAATCTCTATGTGGATTTGTAGACAAGACCTTTGGTAAGTTCAAAGAGTTGGGGAAAGCATGCCCTACAACTTAGAAACACAACGACTAGGAATAAGGCGTGACACTCGACCATCGATAGGAGATAATTAAGGAGTAATACAAACTAAGTAAACACATCTTTAAACTATCATCGAGCACACATTAATTAGACATAGACTCCCATGACCTTAGTTTAGATAATTAGATAATAGTAGAGTAATCGGTGAAATACCAACCCCAAATCAATACCGAGATTCATTACCTTTCCATTTTCATAAAATATAAAAGATAAAAATAATCTTCCTCAACCTTAACCTTAGCGTAGTAACTCCTACTAGCATTCCTATTCCCACAGAGAGCGATATCAATACCGTGGCACCTAATTACTACACTACAGCGATTAGGTTCCTTTGCCTGGGTGTTATAAAACTTGCTCGAAGAAAGGAAGTTCCTTTGACCCCGAGCGGCGTGTGGCGTTATCAAGTTTTGGCGCGTTGCGGAGAATAGAATAGCTAGTTAGTAGTCCACCTCGTTTAGGTTTCTTTGCTTGATTCCTATCAAGTAAAATTTTCTCATTTTAGATTTCTCTTAGTCTATCCCCCTTCTTACGTAACCTTTGTTAGTAATTCCATCACTTTTCATCATGGAAGGTGATAACCCGCTCACCATTCATCAACATACCACCAAATGACCGCCAGAGCCCGTACTCTTGGTGAATACTCAAGACCAAGCCACTTGGCTATAGGAACACCATTGAGCTTCCCGACCAAGCCCAAACTACGGCCTGCGATCAGGCACCATCCGGTTGGTGCAAAGCGGATGTGCATTCCATGGACTTTGTTCAGAAGATCCAAATCGACATCGAGGATTTCCTCAAATCGTCGATTCCATCGACCTTGATGCTACTACTCGGGAGACCCGCGCTGCGTCTCTTCCAATTCTCTCTGGGACCAAGCTAGTAATTGGCTTGCGACTTCCCTTGGCTCCATCTCGAGTTGGGATGATCTTACTTCTCGCTTCCTTGCTCAATTTTCCCACAGGAGAACCACTAAGCTTAGGAATGACATCTTGATGTTCCAACAACGTCAAGGTGAATCTCTCTCTGAAGCATGGACCCGATTCAAGGACTTACTTCACAAAGTCCTCATCACGGCATTGATCTTTGGCTCCAAGTCCAAATCTTTTATGATCATGTCAACTTTCCCATAAGCGATCCATTGACCAAGCGGCGGTGGAAAACTTAGTGATCTCACCGCGAGAAGAATCATGGGAAATAATAGAGGATCTTGCCCTCTATGACAGCGAAAGTTGGGATGACCCCGTGTTGCCCAAAACCGTCAAGGCAATCTCCTTGCCTCCTCCCGGCCGTGGGATGATCGAACTTGAAGATCGAGTTAAATTCCTCATGAGTTCTACAAAATCCTAAGTCCTCGAACAAGTGAATCAAATCACTCTACCTTGTGAGTTATGCGGTGGTCCCATGACACTCGTGTTGCTCAGAGGCTCTCGAACAAGCTTTGCGGACTCGCCTCCATACGTGCCGGCGGAGGCGGGAGAGAAGTGGTACACTTTCAAACCCGAACAAAACAACTTAGGAAACTCATACAACCCATCATGGAAAAATCACCCTAATCTTAAGTGGAACCAAAACTCAAGCACACCCCAAAGTTCATCTAGTTAGCCTAATAGGTTCAATTCTTCTAATACCGGGAACCCCACTAATCTTGAGGCAATTGCATCTAGATTTTTGTCATCCCAAAAACTCGATTGAATAAGCTTGAAGCGATTTTAAGCAAAAAGCAGGCGAGATGACAACCAAGCTTGATGCCCTCTTAAAAGCCTTCATAGGCGGGAAATTGGAGCACTCCCAGTGATACCATTAAGAACCCAAAGTGAATTCGATTGCATCGACTTCATGTTCTAGTTCACCATGGGAGGTGCACACCATGCCCTCTCTGCAGCAGTTCATTCGGTAAATGCTATCAAAAGGGTTCCAAGTCATCCAAAAATACCAAAGCCGGCACCTTTGGTAAAGCCTACTCTTGAGAAACCCGTCAACGAATCAAAACTTAGTTTAGAGGAGGAATACAAGGAACTCCATCAAGAAAAACCGATTCTTGAAGTCTTAGCTCATGCACCTTACTATAATGCTTTAAAGAAAAATATGAGTTAGAACTTGGGCTTGGGAAACATGGGTCCGCCTTTATGTGAAACAACTTACCTAAGAATTAGATGATCCGGGACTATTCACTCTTCCGTGTAGACTTGGAACTTCCAAGCCACTCGATGCTTTAGCCGATTTAGGATCATGCATCAATCTCATTCGTTGTCCCTTCATAGAAGCCTCAACCTAGGAAAGATTGAACCAACGGAAACTATCTTAGGATTAGCGGACGGAAGTATAGCACGTCGGTTGGAATAATAAAAGACATGGTAGTACATGTAGGAGAGTTGACTCTTTTGGCGATTTTCATGTACTCGACATGAATAAGGACCCAACATGCCCATTACTAGTTGGAAGAGGATTTTTAGCTACCGCTAGTGCCATCATCGATTGTAAGATGTCCAAAATAGTGGTAGGAGGGGTGCTAGATCCGTTTACGATGTTAAAAACATACATACTATAAAGATGAGAAATCCCACATGAGATAAGGTTGGATAGAGAGCCTTCTCGATATGGACCTTGGATTGAGAAAGAACATCATAGGCCCCAAAGACCTTTTTACCTAGATAAGACCTTTACTAGTGCTGACAACTTTCCAAGAACAAGAATCGGCTAGGGATATAGAAGTGAACCCGTTCGGGATGCCTAGTATTTAGGAAGATGACCGGAGTTCCTAGGAAGCTTGCAGTTAACCTAGTCATGAATAAGTGGATAGTTGAGGAATCCGAACACATGTGGAATTGGAATAGACCGCCTAGTGATGGTAATGGAAGGTGGCACATTAGGATACAAATCTATGATCCGATGGTGAGATGTTGAAAGACTTATTTAACGGGCGTACTACTAGGAACTTGAATGATAAGTTTGATCCTTACGACATTGTTGAGGATAGACTTACGTATATCGATGCGTAGAACACGACTATGAGTCTAGCTACAAGACTCTTTAATAAAGAAAAGCGCTTCGTGGGAGGCAACCCATGCTTAATTGTTTGCTTGTTTGTGTCATATATCTTTTATTAATTGTTTATCCTCATGTTTAAATTTGTAAAAATGCTTTATTTTGTTTTAACCTCGTCTTAATTACATATAAGGTATTTTACATAAGGGATAAGTGTAGGGAGGATTACACGTTTTCAAAAGCGTAAACATGAGAATAACAATTAACTAAAAGATATATATGTTTGTTTGTTCGAGTCAAATGCTTGTGTCGAGTCATAATGGATGTTTTGCGAAGTTTTCCAGTTCTAAAGATGTAAATTTTCCGAAATTTTTCGGAAAATCATGAGACCAGTTTTTGTCGGGATAACTTTGTGGCGTCGAGATTACAACTGGCGGCGTCGGGAAGGAGTAAAACATCAGTTACTTTTCTCGTTTTCGAGCTACTTATAAATTTTGGAATTTTCGGGTCTTAATTTTCTTAAAAATTACGTAAACATTCATTCACAACATTATATCCTAGTTTAAATCGAGTCTTATATATATTATTACCGCATGATTTTCTGTGAAGGTTTCGTTCGTTTTCTTCAAGTGTGCGGGTTTAGTTTGTCAAGAAGAAGTTACATAAGATTGGAAGGAGCTTTTCACGCATAAATTCTTCTTGAAAAGAATTTAACCACCACTTTACGGATCTACCGAGCTAATCGGGGAGTATTAGTTTCTTTCGTTTTAATTACCTTCTTTTATCATAACTTTGATACTTCGAGAACATTGGGGACAATGTTCGGTTTAAATGTAGGGAGGAAAATAAAGCAGGAACTTTGAAACTATGCTTATCCTTGACTATTTGCTTTGTCAATTGTGATTGTGTAATAAACCATGAGAAATGTCGGTTAGGGTAATTTTGGCACCAAATTTAAAATTTTTATGACATATAAGAGTGGGCCATTAGTCTTAACAAAAGCGTCTCATGGATAGGAAGTTGCATGACTAGCACAAAACCCTTTACCACCCAAATTCCACCGAAAATGTGAGGATCGCCCTTAGATTAGTAGGAATTAAAGCATTCATCTTTAATGCTTAGAGTGAGAACAGGTAGTATATTAGATTCTAGAACTTGTTTTGTGATGCATTCGAGATGCAAGTGAGGCTACACTTGTGTAGTTAGGAATAACTAAATGATAAGAGGCATTAGGATAACCCTTGTTTGATACATAATATAATTACTTCTTCCACGGTTGAGTAATTCCCCACACCCTGCGTTGTACTCATCTTTAGTACACGATACCCTAGTTAACCCTCGAGCCTATCCTTTTCGCGGTTCTCGTGATGTTTCGATTTTCGGAATATCAATGAAGAGCATTGTTTACACCCGCGCCCCGAATATACACCCAAATCGCCTTAGCCTACCCACTTATGCACTCACTTTTAGTGCAATTATTTATTATCACCCTTAACCCTTAGTTCAATTATCTAGTTGCTTGCATAAGTTGCTAAGTCGAGTCATATCCTTTGTATACAGTTTTGGGACGATTGGGATTCATGGGAAAAGTTAAAGTTTATGAAATGACGGAAGGGAGCGTTAAATTCAAATTCCCTTTGTTTACGTAATAATGTACCCCAAGTGTTTTGATCTTTTCGATTGGGTCAAATTAGTGTTAGAGTAATAAAAACTCAAGTGTAGGGATGTCCTGTAAATCCTAGTATTTTGATGTTATCATAGAGGATGGTAGAGTAAAGTGTATGAAAAAAAAAAAAAAAAAAAAAAAAAAAAAACATACAGGGCTACCATCTACATCTATCTTTTAATTTATGTTTGTTTATTTGGTTATCTAGAGTTTAGAGTGTCAGTCTTGGCTTAGCAGCATCATTCTTCATATCATTTAACATAAAGATTTTGACTTACCACCACAATAGCCTATCCCACTAGAACCCTTATTTCCTACAGTAAGCCTAACATTACAACCCTTTAAAGACCTCTTTGATAGTCTTTCCTAGGTGCTTCACGTAAGCGATGGAGGTTTGATCTATTCTCAAGCCTATGGTAATCTATGTACTAGGACCCGGTTAATGAGTGTTTATCTTCCATTTCCTATATTGTTATATTTCATTTATACACAGAGAGAGATGTGAGTATCCAAACACCCCATGTGAGGTGCTAGTATGTATTTCCGTGCTTGTTATGACTTTCTTGAGGCTTATATGTGTTGTGGACCGTTTGAATTAATCTTTGAATGACCCAACTTACAAATCAATTGGCTAAAAGCACATTTGCTTGAGGAAAAGCAAATAACAAGTGTAGGGATATTTGATAAGGTTTTAAAGGTACCATTTGAGGGTCGTTTAAGTCCTTGTTTGATCACTTTTGTATCGTTATTGCTTAATATCGTTCCTTTTCACTTTTTAGGTCTCGTGAAGGCAAAATCTGGAATGGCACTTATTTGGACGAGAAAGACGCGAATATATGAAGAAAATGGCCAAAGTCGAAATCATGACACTTTCGCGATCGGCTGAATGTAGAAAGCGGGCGTCGGGTTCTATTTGCGGCGCGTCGGAGAAAGTTGCGACGGTCGAGAACTCAAAACTCATGTTTTCAAGAGGCGGTCGATGTGAAAGAGTAGCCGTCGCTACTCGAACGGCCTAGATGCGATCCGAGCGGCGTCGGGAAAGGCGAAGAGGCGGCGTCACGGACATAAGGTGGCCGTCGCAAGGTTAACGTGGCCAGGCGAAACCCTAATGGCGGCGACACGGCGGCGTCACTAAACATAAGGTGGCGCCGTCGCAATTGTAATCTTATATATAGAATCCGAATTTTTAGGTCTTTGTGTGAAGAGTCTTTGGGTAAAACCTAAAACCGAACCTAAGGTGTCTTATACGGTATTTTAGGGTTTTAACCTATCTTACACCAAGATAAGTCTTTGCTTCATTAATTCAATTATGTCTTTGATTATTTGTGTGTATGCTTGCATGTTCTCCATGTCCAGCTAATTTATTTGTGTGTTTGCTAGGAAGTATGAAACTTAATTATTGAATATTGATTGGTTGTTTCTTATCTTAGTTGATTAATGATCTAGTAATGCGATAGGTCATTAGATTGTGTATAATGCTTGATTCATCTTTGTGAACCCTAGAGTATGATTACGGGTGATTGTAGTCTAAAACATCCGAAGAGTGCCTTAGGTAGAGTCTATAATCTACTGTGGTTTGTAGACAAGACCCTTTGGTAAGTTCAAAGAGTTAGGGAGAAGCGCATACCTACAACTTAGAAACACAAGCAACTAGGAATAAGGCGTGACACTCAACCATCAATAGGAGATAATTAAGAGTAATACAAACTAAGTAAACACATCTTTAAACTATCATCTGAGCACACATTAATTAGACATAGACTCCTGACATAGTTTAGATAATTAGATAATAGTAGAGTAATCGGTGAAATACCAACCCCCAAATCCAATACCGAGATTCGTACCTTTCCATTTCATAAAATATAAAAGATAAAAATAATCTTCCTCGACCTTAACCTTAGCGTAGTAACTCCCTACTAGCATTCCTATTCCCAGAAGAGCGATATCAATACCGTGGCTTACCTAATTACTACACTACAGCGATTAGGTTCCTTTGCCTGGGGTGTTATAAAACTTGCTCGAAGAAAGGAAGTTCCTTTGACCCCGAGCAGCGCGTGTGGCGTTATCACCACCATAAAGCCCGAGGCTCACGAGTCTAACAAGACTCGTAAATAAAGAAAAGTGCTCTTTCGGAGACAACCGAATTATCCCTTTCATTTGTTTTATTTCTATTTACATTGGGTTTTGTGTTTTAACCATTTTGCGGGAAAATGGAGAAAAGTTCTTCTGACATCTTTGAGCAGGGGACGATATGTCCACGATTCGCAGGCGTAACTCATTCTTATAGTTCTGTGTAACATACCCCTAATGATGCTTGAGCATTACCAATTATGGCATAATCCCATTCAATGAAGAAGTCTCTCCACTCATTAAAGCGGAACTTAAAGGGTGAAGGCGAGGTCAAGAAGAAGATGGTGGATTCGGTGGTGATGACAATAACTCGCGAGATCCTGAAACTCCTCACCACTACTAACGAAGACAAACTAAAGGCGAAGGCTATGAAGGCTGAAGAATGGCGGGACAAGCGAGATAAGTTTTAACGGATAAAGGCGAAGTCATTATCAACAAAATCAACTTTCACAGAATGTTAACTATCGGGCTCGGTGTCATCATTGACAAGAAGAAAGCGACCTTGTCACTTACCCGATATAGCCAATGTAAATAGAGACAAAATACATAAGTATTTTGTCTTATATCTTTCTCGGTTTGTCCTCTAGGAAAGAGTTAAAAACCATACTTGTATAAATAGCATAAGAGTTGGGTGGCGATTTCAAGCTTGTGGATTAATTGTAAACACACACACAAACCTACATGAACTTCAAAGTTTACAAATGGATGTAAAAAGTGCATTCTGAATGGTGAACTTAAGGAAGATGTGTATATTCGACAACCTCTTGGCTTTGAGGTAGTGAATTCCACGACTATATGCAAACTTGACAAAGCCCTTTATGGACTTAAACAAGCTCCCGAGCATGGTATGAAACTCTCTCGGCCTTCACGATTCAAAACAAGTTTGTCGGGAGGAAAGATAGACAACACATTGTTTATCTGAGGACAAAGCAAGATGTGATATTGGTCAAGTATATGTTGATGACATAATCTTTGGCTCAACAAATTATAATCTTTGCAAGCAGTTTGAAAAGCGGATGACAAAAGAAGTTTGAAATGAGCATGATGGGTGAACTCACGTACTTCCTTGGACTACAAATCAAGAAAAGCGATAAAGGAATCTCAATCGTGATCGAAAGTATACAGAAATCTCTTGAAGAAATATGAGATATCGGCGTTGTGCCTCGGTGAAGACACCAATGGTCCTTCCTAACAACCTTGGACTGATCTCGGCTGTGAAATCATCAATCAAACTCATTTCAAGGGATTGTAGGTTCAGCGATGTATCTAGCCTTCTAGACGAGACATACAATTCTCGATCATCTAATAGAAAGATATCGGTCAATCCCAAAGAATCTCATCTCACTGCTGACCAAAAGAATCCTCGGATACCTAAAAGGAACTCCAAGCCTTGGACTTTACTATCTAAAGTGCTCGGGGTTTGACCTCAAATAGTGTCGACTCGATTATCACGTACGCAACATGAACGAGAAAAAGTACCTCGGGGTCTGTCAATTTCTTAGAGGAAAGTTGGTTTGTTGGAGTGCTAAAAGCAACAATCGGTGGCTATGTCTTCGGTGAAGCTAAATATGTGGGCTGCTGCGGATCTTTGTGCCAATGTATTATGGATGAAAAGTCAACTTAGTGACTATGACATTCATTACAAAATGGTACCCATCTTACGTGATAACACGATTATTGCAATCTCCAACAACCATGTCCTTCACCAAAGAACCAAACACATTGATATCGGATATCATTTGATCGGGGACCACATAATGAAAGGAGACATAGAACTTCATTTCATCCTCTTGAATATCAACTGGCGATATCTTCACCAAACCATAGATGAACCTACCTTGGGGAGGAAGAAAATTTGAGTTGGGAATGCTTGACATTGAAAGTCGACCTTTGAAAATCAATCGATCTCGGTGAGTTCTCTACGAAATGGTCCATGCTCCTGAACAAAACCCCAAAACAACCTTCTCCTTGAATGAGTAAGTCTCATTAGGGGACCTGACTTTAGATATTTGAGCATTGAATGAGTAACTAAATGCACAAGTATCGATTACTTAAATGTCCTAGGTTGGTAAACATACCAAATTAATATAGGAATATATGTCTCCTTGTCCCTCTTGTCATCAAGTCAAGGGTCCCTCAAACCTTACCTCATCCCACTTGGTATTAAATACCTCCTCTCACAAGAAATATCCTAAGGATATTTTAATCGCAAAATGCTTTTCTTTGTGCCTTTGTGTTGTTCCAAAACAGGAAATTACTACGGTAGTGGAGTGGTGGCATTAAATGAGGTAAATGAAGCGTTTTCAAAACCAACTTTACAAATCCTCATTTATGAAAATTTACCCTCTCACCACTCTATAAATACCCCCTCAAAATATCAAAAACACACACAAATTATTTCTGCAACAAAATGCTGTCAAAATTCTTTCTCAAACCCAGAAAAACTTGTGTGTTCTTCAAATCTTCAACCTGTTTTTTAAAATTTATAAAAGATTTTTCTTCACCAAACTCTAAAGTTTTTCAACCTTTAGATTGTTCTTGTCAAATATTTTTCAAAAACCCTAAAAATATTTCAATGGAAATGGCAAGAACATAAAGCCTTCATTTTGCACCTCAGTGGGTGGGGGATCTTGAAAATGTGGAATTCAAAACTAATAATGTTATAGGCAATTTGAATACCCCACGATGTCGACCTATAAAGGGAATCATGAAATTTTATTCAGCGCCTTAGCAGGCCTTTACTCGGTCCATACATCTTGTACAAAACCTCCTTAGGGAGTTTGGGCAAAATTAATGACCTATGACCCGACACCCTCTCGATGAGATAGACCTAAGACCACTCGGGAGTATCTCATCAAATTGATCTTTTAATGGGAAAAGTCGGTCACCTTGGACTATAAAACATTTTGTACATCAACGAGGCTTGACTATAATAATGGAAGTTATGTTGCTCATCTGAACCTTCCACGATTAAGGATGGGTTAAAACAAATTGTTTTAGATCCAAAGTTTTGGACGAGTCACAAGAACTCTTTTCTGTGACTTGGAAGATTACATTCACATTTGTGATTCGGGGTTCTCGGCGGGAACCACTCATCCATGAACAAGTTAACTTTATTCGATTGATGATGGCATATTAACTTGATAGCGGGGCTAGCTTTGTCGACATAGGGAGATCATTCACGGTGATCTCGTAACCAACCTCTTGAGCAAAACTAGGACAAAATCGTTTAGTACCCTAGGTTTGTCTCATCGCTTCTAAAGTGTTCTTGGGTGGCAATTATCCTCGGGAATACAATTCATGCTTTACACAGTATCTGAGTCAATCAAATTTTCAAAAGACCCATCCCAGTCAACGAAATTGAATTAAAGCCCATATGGTTCTTTGTAAACAACCGGAGGGACTCAATGTCTCAAACCACTGCTCCCAAAAGAAGGGAAGTCTCATTTGGGACTAAAACCAAACCAAAGTCTCGGGGCCACGAGGCTTCCACAATTTCTGACTAAAGACAAAAGCCCAAGGCGATCGACACCCAAAGGAGACCAAACATCATCCACCCGGTGACAACAAAGGACACTAATACATCACGATCGGTGCCATGGTCCCAACTACTACTCCCAAGATCGAGAGGAAACAAACAACCATGGTAGGGGCGCCTTGTTGCCCAGGGAGGACATTCGCCAATCACGGCTTTTGTCGAGGCCAAGCGAATGATCCCAGACTCGGAGGAAGCATGCAACCAGCGATAGGGATCTCGCGCCATCGCTTCTAGGGATATGCTGAGAATCACCTACCGATGCTTGAAGGAAGCGATGGAGACAAAGACTCGAGAGGACAAATACCACCGCGATATGGAACCCATCACCACCACTTGGCTTGTTAGCTATTCTTGAGGTCAGCGATATATTATTCTCTCATGAAGAGCTTCGGCGGTGAGGAAGAAATACTTTCAGCAAGAGAAGAAATGGGCGTTGATGTTCAAACTCAAGAACAAAACATCATCACGATCCTCAAGAGGCGAAGAGTCGCTGCTCAACTTTGATGATATTGACTCGATTCCTCTACTTCATCTGTCTGAGGAATTCAAAAGTTTGACAACATTCTTCCTCGGTGAAAAAGCGGTGGTTATGTGGATTACAAAGGCTTCAAGGAAGTTATATTACGGTATTCTTGATACTCTGCAGGATCGACCACGTTGAGCGACTTCGAGTTATCTTGATCTGAAATCGAAGTGCTTAATTTCAATACCAACAACGATGAGCACGAGGATCTAATGTATCAACATCTGCCGCAGATGGATGATAACGATCAATTTCTCAAGTACTTTGGGAGTCTCACACAATTTGGATGAAATCAAGGATTACGTGAAAGAAGACTCGGCCTTAACTCAAAGTCTTTGGAGGCTCTGAGTCTTACATAAAGAATTCCTCGACCTCGATAGGCGATCAACATGCTTCATGCTGCAAATGTTCGGGGTCTTGATCCTCCATTCGATCTCTTCAATCAACATTGGGTTCTTTGGATGCTCGAATTCTTGATCGGCTAAGGCATCATCTTTTATGGCACGGAATCTTGGGCCTAGAATAGCGCCACTGGAATTATCTCGATCTAATCTTCTTGAAAGGTGCACAAGTCTTCAACAAGATACAAGCGACATCAAGGCCATGGTTACGGAGATATATCAAGCTTTCAAGGTCGGCGACTCCAACTCGCTCGATGTTCAAGCAACTCTTGCTCTCGTGATGTTCGACCAGCAGTTGAGGGGAAAAGCATTGAAGAGACTCCTCTCAACTTGAGGGGATGTAGCTAAACTATATCATGACACCTCTCATCGGTCCGCATCATCAACAACGGCAACAATAGCGGTGGCAACACCACTATCATCAAAACAACACCTCCTTGGTAGCATCCTCTTCATCGACTCAAGATAAAGGAAAAGCCTTAATGACCACACACGAGCACGAGAAGATTCCATATGTCATCAACACCAAGTATCTGCTCACTCCAGCCTGACTTGCTAACTACCTTGAAAGGAAGATAAAAAGAAAGCAGTGAGGAAGAAGAAAAGCGAGAAAGCCTTGGTTACGGTAGTATCAGAAGGCGAAAACATTGGAATTGATCTAAAAATCTTGAAAAGGGACGAGTGGACAAAGTTCAAAGATGCTTAAGTGCTCGAATGGGCGCCATGAGGAAGAAGGCTGGATGAAAAGAGCAGGAAGTCTGCTGCCATCGAGCGAGAAAGGATTGACCACTACTGATGGTCAATGACAAGCGAGAGAGCTACGAGAAGATCACGGATGTAAAAATCATCCCAGTCGAACCAGGCAATGAATGTCTATAGGGGATGATAAAGGCATTTTGAGGTTCATGATCCCATGAAGTTCAGCGACTTTGGGATCAGCTGAACTCGATGAGCAGCCTAACATAGCAAAGCGAGAATCCGATGGTCGGGCGATGAAATCCTAAACAAGCAGTATGAAAGACTAAGGAAGCACCGGCTAACTTGGGATTGATTAGTTCTAACATGACTCAAGGATCTCGGTCTCGTTGACCCATGGTAAAGGAAAAGGGTTGAATCGAACACGAAATCAAAGTACAGCATGGACAGTGAGGAGCAACGAAGGTGTGAAGTTTGTGAGCGTCTTTGCGTGAAAGAGCACGAAGGACTCTTCTTTATTGATGTCTATGAAACCCGACATTCTAGAGGTGGGTGACATTGATCTTTGATTCGTTGTTGTGAGTGTGGCGAAATAAACACAATATCAATATATCAAATTAATCGTAAACCGACAAATCAACCTTTTAGGAAAAGGTTAACGTGCCAAATCTCACGAATGTGATAAAGTGATACCGGAAAGTAATTTCCGGGTGCATTATCAACGAGGTGTGAATGGAAGGATTCGTTGAGTTCGTGATTTATAACTTGAATTGGTTTTAATGATTTTTGGAATTTGATTCGTTTTCTACAAATTAAAGCACGGAATTGAAATTTAAGCATGTAAAACAATAAACAAAAATTATACTACTACTAAGCCTAAGAAACAATTAAACGAAGCTAGACTAATTCCTACGATGCTAAAGCACAAAAACGCAAAAAAGGGAAACGACCGAGCCATAAACGTAAAAATTTTGCAATTTAAGGGCTACGGGTGTAAAAACAATTTTCCTACGTTCTAATTGACTAAAAATAATTTTAGAAAAAAGCCGGGAATTTTTTTGACTCTTAAATTAATTACTACGAATTAAAAACTAATTTAATCTAATTAATTAATTAAAAATACTAAACTATTTTATAAAAATCTGAGAAAATTACTAAAATTACTTTAAATGTTACTGATTCTAAGAAAAATCTGAAAACACCCTACTCCTTTTTGAAATCAGCAGTTAAAAAGCTTATAAAGTTGAAAAGCTTAAAACCGGTTTTGTAGTTAAGTAATTAATTTTGCAAGTTATTACTAGTCAAAGACCCAAGGGCAAGTTGGACATGAGTGTTGTGTTGGTGTGTTGAGTGAGGAGACCCAGGTTCGAATCTGGGCTCCTACACTTTTTTTGAACTATTTTTTTTTTCAAAATTTTCTTTTGGGAATCAAAGTCATAATCAAAATGAGCATTTTTTGTGAGAAACTTTTTTATGAAAACTTGTCAATAAAATTGTATAAGCGACATTGTTGATCACTGATTTGGACAATTTCCCAACAAACACACCACTAAGTCCACTTGAGCACAAATAAGCAAACTCTACAGGAGAAATAAGCAGTGGGTAACTAAACAAGCAAATGCACAATGAAAATAAGCTAGGTACAAATGAAATAAGCTAAATGGAACAGGGATAAGCAGTTAGGATAAATTACACTAAGGGAGTCCTAAACTTCTAAAAATGGGGATAAGCTAATGAGGACTAGATAAGCACTAAGAAACTATAATTAAGCTAGAACCTAATGAAACCTATTCTAAATGCCTAAAAGCTACTGAAGGAAGTGAAATAAGCAAGTAAAATAATCAACTAAGCTAAAGGAAAAGTTACAAGGATGCTACAGTTAATTGTTTGCGATGACGATCACTAATCGACTACAAAAGCTTGACAAACTACGGTGAGCTAAAACTTAACATAACTAAGCTCAAACATCAAAAAGCATTACAGAATTTCATGATAAGCCATACAAAAAACAAGGAAAAGACTAATAAGCACTGAAATGAGCAACTACAGTTGCAGTCCTAAACAGGCCAAGGAGTACCTTTTTTGGCTTAATCTGAATAAGCTGTAGAGGGATTCAGCTATTGAGCTACTGGGAACATGAGAACTACCAACCTAACTAAATTTTTCCCCACTTTCTGGTGACTGAAGAGTTTAACACAGCCTATAAATAAGCTGTTTCAGATGGGGTTTGGTTTGGGTACCCTGCACAGAACAGTTAAATGGCCAAACCACCCTCTTTAGCCTATCAGCAGACCAACTAAACAAATTTTTTGATTTTTTTCCTTTTGACAGTGATTAAACAAGCTAGCTAACACACCATTTTTATTTTTTAAAATTTTTTTATCTCTACAAAATCTTAACTAAATTGCTTGTAAAATAAGCTAACAGATTTGTAAAACCTTTTTTTATCTTTCAAACCAAAACTTTACAAAGAATCTTGTATGATGCTTTTCAAATGGATGAAACTAAGTTTAAATCATCAAATTCAGTTTGACTTTCTGGGTCAAAGTGGGTAAAAACCACTTTGACCAATCTCTTTAAGCTAATTCCAAACACTCCCTTGAATGGGAGTAAAAACTGATTTTCTTAAAGACTTGGGATTTTTGGTAAAAAAAACTGACTAGGAACTTGTATAAAACTAATGAACTAATGAGAGTAGGTGAAAACACAAATAAGCTCTAATTGCTTATAAATAAGCAAAACAGACAAGTGAAGAAAAACTTTTCATTCATTAAATTTAAACATTACAACTTATTTAAAAGAGAAACTAATTTAAAACTAAAAACTTAGATAAAAACTGAGTTTAAAAAAAAAACTAAGACTGCCTTATACAAATGGCATACAAGCTATTTATACTAAAAGCTACTTGGGTCTTCTCTCTTCTTTGATGTGCTTCCTATGTGAGGGCAACGAGACCAAAAACCAATATGTGCTTTCTTCCATCCAATCTTCACCAGTGAATAAGTAGGTACCAATTTGGAATTCATCTGAGCCATTGATTGGTCTTTTTGACATGGATTGCTAATGCGAGTTTCTTGACGAGTCTTAATATTTATAGTGTCTCGCTATACCTATAGTCTACCCTAGTGCTTCTAGCAGGCGATGTACCGATCGTGTGTAGTGTAGTAGCGGTAAAGCAGAAGTCGTT
>CM040238.1:225971688-226022472 GCA_022545495.1 Chrysanthemum lavandulifolium | reverse complement strand
CACTTTAATACATAACGACCCAGTTGACTGTGTGACTCCTTTATTTAAAATCTTCATAATATAGGCTAAACAACGATCACACGAAATGCATGAGAAAAAGCGGGTCAACTATGAAAATAGTTGGTGAGTACATGTGGTTTATGTAAAATAAAATACCGATTTAGAAAGTCCGTCGGCAAATGTCACATCAACTTACTATATTACAAATCCATGCCATACAAGAATTGTAACATATAAGTTCGCATACACTTCCATGTTTTAATTCTAGTAAATAATGCACATATGGTCACAATAATGCCTCGTATATAATAAAGTATCGGCAAAGCCCTAAAATAAATAATATGCGTTAAAGTGAGGAGAGCGAGAGGTTGGCCGACCTCTAATAGCTTATTCATACTATCTCTCGCTCGCGACAAGGGAGCCGTCTGAACGGTGCGTATAATTGAGTCTGAGCGGCAAACCAATAGGGGACTAACAATGCGAATGTACGACAGACATCATAACAACTATTATATACTATCAATTAAGACCGCCCGAACATGGGAGACTCGGCATTTGTTCAGAACATGGAGACTTTAGGTCAGGACGACGGTCCATTAGGTTTAAACAAGTCATAAATTTTAATTAAGTCTAAGGGTTCAAAATATATCAAGTAGTTTAAGGAAAATAATTTAAGTTTATAATCATGCATTTCACCCCAAATAAGTAAAAGCAGATAAAAAGGGTAATGAATACTCACCTTGGCAATTAGCGATCTAAAGCAAAGAATAAATAGAATTATTGGATGGCACCGACACGCGACCTAGATTAGTATGGCAAATTTAGTCTTTATTCATGATTATGACTCGTCAAGGTTTAATAAAAATATTGTTGTTGTTGTTGTTGTTGTTGTTGTTGCTATTAGGTTTTAAAATGTCATTTCAAAATAAAGGGTATATTTCGCTAATATGGAGTATGTATGGTGTTTTGACGGTTATGTGGAAAAATATAACGTTTGATCGAGAACCAAGGTTTCGTTAATATAACATTTCATGTATTGACATATATATATATATATATATATATATATATATATATATATATATATATATATATATATATATATATATATATATATATATATATATATATATATACACATATATATAAGAGAGGCATGCCACATAAATGCCACTTGGCATCCCATAATGCCAAGTCATATTTCCATGTCATAATTATATTTATGTTTTTTTATTTTTAAATGCCATTATATTTATGTGGCATTTTTTTTATTTTCTAAATGACATGTGGCATTTTAATTAATATATGTAAAATTTTTCATAATTTTTTTTTTAATAATTTATGTAAAATTTCGTGGCATTTTTTTTTTTTAAATTTATTTTAATTAATATATGTACAATTTTTTTTAATAAATTGTAAAATTCGCTTTTGTTTTATTTATTTTTGAATTTTAAAACTTTTTATTAAAAGAAGACATTTGTTGGAGTTGAACTTGGGTCATTCATGTGTTTTATAAACAACTTACCACTAGAGTAAATTGTTTATTGATTTATATCTTTCAAATCAATATAAATAAGGAGATTATAAAAATTATGGAATTTGTATTTTAGGTATGTATTTTTTGAAGATAACAATTAAAATAAATTATTATAAATATTACTTAAAAGATAAATACACCATATATATTTTAACCTATTTTTTTTGGTGTAAATACACCCTAATATCTTATCCCTAAACATAATTATCCCTAATAATCGACTCTTTAGTTTTACAGGTGAAGAATATCGACTTTTTAGTTTTATAGGTGAAGAATCCCGAATTTTTTTTTGTCGAGTTTCAGTGTAACATATTTTTTTTTAACGTGCTTCATTTATATGTGATGTTTTTGTTGTTTATTTGTGAATGTACATGTAATTGTTGGGGTTATATTTTCTCTTTATGATATAGATCATTGAAGGAGCATGTGAAGCTCATCTCAGTCTGGTATGTGTGTAAAATATTTCTTAATGAATCATTGGTGTTTCTGTCTTTTTCATGCTCTTATTGTATCATTATTTCGCATGTAGGATGATAGTCGGTTAATCATGACATGTATATCTGTTCAAATGTATGATTTTGGCCCAGTTAATGTTATTGGTGATTTGGGTGCAATCAAATGAACTGAATGAATCTCAAAGTTAACTAAAGGAGGATATATGACTGTAAGCCAGCAAGAGTATATTAGAAAATTGCATGAACTTAAAGACGAGATTATGCAATCTTGGAATTATGACGATTGTGTGCTATCATCAAAGCTGTCAATTAAGGTAGATCCTCAATCAATATTGCAAACACCACTTTTTGCCAGCCTTAGATATTAGAAAAAATAAATAAATATAGATTGGTAAAAGATATCATAAATTGTGGTAGCTTTTTTTTTTTTCACTTTATGTTTATAAATCTTTAACTTATTTTATTGTTTCATCCTGTGACCGAATAATCTTTTCACAAGGAAGATGAGTGGGCATAAGCGAAATATAATTTTCAATTACAGGTTGCTTGGCTTCTGATGGACACTTATGAGACACAGTTTTATCCAACGTTATTTGATCGGGCTATTGATGTAATGGACATGCTAGGCAACATGATATGGGAGTGGATTAAGTAAAAAAAAAAAAAAAAGCCGAGTTTGCATATGCTGGAACGAGAATATGCACCTTATCAGGTTTTAGTTCCTTTGCTAATTTTTTACCATGCAACGTCTACATCGAATCACATGTCCAGGTCCCTTTCCAATTTCTCTCAACCCCTTTGGTAGGCTTATTGAGTTTATAACTTATTTAAGTTCATACATGTTCATAAACTCATAAGCAATAAAAAGTGAACTAATTAGCTATAAATTTTCACTATTTTTACATCCCCATCAAATAACGTAAACAAACGCCCCATAAGTATTCAACTATACTAAATAAGGCATATTAAAGGCGGACAATATGGGTGGGTATGTCAATAATTATGAGTTGCTGAATCATTAGAATAGAGAATCAGTTATAACGATGTCAAAAGTAGTATTTTTTATGTGCTCTTACTGCTCAAAGTTGTAATAATCATTTACTAAGTTGATCAATTGTTAAACAAGTTCTGGCGGTTTTTTCAGCTATGTTAACAATCATGCGAGGATCATAGCTCAAAAAGCTGCAATTGGCTCTTTAGGAATGAGATACGTTGGTGCATATGCTCAAGTCATTTCCAGAAAGACCAATTTTTTTTGGAAGTCTTAAAATCATGCCCTTCATAAGGTTCTTAGTCTCTACAATCTGATTCACAAGTAACCGTATATTCCTCCTACTACTTTGTATCTATATTTTTGAAGGTATAATATTCAATACCTTAAATAGTTAAAGTGGTGCAATCTAACAGATCATAAAAAAAAATGTACTCAAATTACAAAAAAACATATGCATTTTTTATAAATATATAAGAACTTCTTTCACCTATTTTCTACAACTCAAATCTATAATTGTTATAAACTTATTACATACTATAGTTGGTCGTTTGGTCGTATAGGAATGGCAACAAAGATGGCATTGAAACTAAACAATAACGGTCTTTATTTGACTCATGTCGGTCATAAATGGGTCAAACTGATTTTGGTTTATTATTTAAATTGATTTATTTCATTGTGGAGGTCTTTTCATTACGCTATATTAATTGTTGCAGCAAAATCCGGATCAGATGCTTTCCCGACTAATCATGATTATGGAAGAATTCAACGTTGCAATGTATATGACAAACGAGGGTATGACATTCGTGTTGACATCAGAACTTTAATGGCCTTATGTATGATATTAACTCGATATGATATTTGTGATTTTGGTTTCACTGATATGTTTGGTTCAATTATCTGACCTAGATCTAAAATACCACCACCCGCACCATTTCAAACAAGACATTGAGAAAATGCATCTGGTGTCCATTGTGAGTAAAGTTGTGAAGTAACCGATAACTCTACTCTACCTAGCTTGGTCAAATCCCCTATTTGTTTCGTACTACATCTGGTTAATAACTGAACAATAAGTCAGCAAGATTTCTACAAAAAAACCCTACTGATAAGCTAAGAGACTCTTATATACTGTAGGCATGACTTGAAAAACTCATAAATGAAGTGGTATGTGCCTCTCATCGATGAATTGAACCGCATGTTAGTGAATACTTCATCCCTTAAACTCTCTCTTTTTTCTTTTTTTATTTATTATTTTTTTATAGCAATGTTGAATTTGTTTAAAATTATATTGTGACAACACTATTGGAGTGGTTCATTGGAGATTGATGTACCTGGAGCTGTCAATTCGTCTAAATTCTTCCCAATTTCAGTGACCTTCACAACAAAAGCTATGTACAACAACTTGCGGGTATATAAGTGACTGTTTAAACATCATGTCTTCATTGTGGAATCAGTTTCTTGGGGCATTTGTATATGTGTTTAGAAAGTTAGGGGTAAAAATGAATACTTGCCTACCAACTACAAGAAAGGTCAATCGAGTGAATACTAAGGTAAAAGTTGCCTTTAATTATACTTTTTGCATATTATATATACTTGAAATATGGAATGGGAACCGTTTACCAAATGCTCATTTATTGAAGTAGATATCCACTATGAGAATAAAAATGGAGCATAAACTTGTAGGAAAATGATATATTTCTATCCTATTTGAGCATCCCTTTAATGAACTCACTTTCATTAACTTTGTAGGTGAAACCTCCATAAATCTTGGCAAAGTTAATTCAAGATGGTGGAACCGAAGCTGTCCAGGTAAAGCTGATTGCTTTTATATAAAAATGACAATGAATTGGTGGGACGGGTTGGGTAATGGGTCAAAATACGTATAATCTATTCATTTGTCGATACTGGCAGACTTGCTTGACCCATAATACTTTATATCAGCAACCTGGGATCTACACTTGGTGCAGGTGGTGATCTCATTTGAGCGGCAATAATATACTTGATTGAAACACGCACATGTAATATACATATACACCCTCAAAGTAATATATAAGCAATTTAGATAAGCAATAACAAAAACCGTTAGTCTTTAAAGTATATTATAGTGGATAATTTTTTAGGGATATAAGAAGCCTATGACTCACAGGAATGCATACACAAGAGATTCAGGAACTACTAAATGTGTAATCCATGTAAGCCTCAACGGTTATGATCTTCAAATTTTGTAGAATCTGGACTTGGTGATCATTTGATTCATGGGGCTTATTCATTGACTTCTCACAGGTTTAAAAAAATTCCCCTTTGGCCTCGAATCAGTATGTTTTCTCCAATGCTGATCTTAAGCTTATGGTATTCAACAAATGGCTCAAGTTTTATAAAAAAACAAGACTTTTATTATATACCATTGTTTGAACTGAATCATTGCAATAAATGCTTCCTTTATTAAACATTATTGAAAAATTGAAATTTTTGATCAATGCAGGTTAGAATTGAAAATAAAAAAAATGAAAAAAGTAACTTTTGAACTAATAGCCCAAATATCAAAATTTTCAAAAGAAACAATTCGAACATTACAACTTTTAAAACCCCCTAAGCATTCTCAGTGGATTCAGTAGCTTAACTTTGTTTTGTGATACTTGGTGTATATATTTGAAAGTAAAGGATAGTTGGGGTTGTTTTTTAACAAAAAGAGACAAGTCACTGACCACAAGTATTTCACTTTGCATATGCTTGACACCACGAGGTACAAAGAAACGATATCAAAAGTTATATAAGTAGCGTCAGTGCTCTACGCCGCTTATTTGCAATTGTCAGCTCGTGCAAGGAAGCCACTGACAATACAGCTGCGTAAATTTTACCTAATTCATTTCAGTTTTCTCCCCACGTTAATCGGCTAAACGTTATATACATGGTACATACAGGAGGCTGATCAAATAAACGAATGGAGGTTTTCAAAGCTAAAGGAACATAAGGACAGGAACATAGAAATAGAAAATGAAGCTTTTGATAGATACTTGCATAATATTGGTCTATTGGAGGAGGTTTTTGCTGTAAGATCCAAATCGAAAGAGCCTGCCAAAGATGATCAGGAAGGAAAGAGTGAAACGCATATATCAAATTTGAATATGAAGGTAAGAACAAACCTAATTGGAACTGAAAACTTTAGAGACAGGATGAGGTTCATCACCAACAATGCTGTAAGAAAGCTCAAAAGTAAGACACCTACTGGCAATGAAGAACCCGAACTTGTTAGCAGGCCTAAAAAAGCAAGACACTCAAATTTAGTTGAACTCAACAAAAAACTGAGTAATGATCGAACAGATGAAGATCTGAAATCTTGCAAGCTACTGAAATCTCAGCTCTCCAGTCGATCCAAAAGTAAAGGTGAACAATCTGAGAACATAAACACTCCTGATCAACAACATGATGGCAGACCCGAACAATCAGAAAGCTCCCGATCAAATTGGTTTAGCACAATCACAATCGATCAAAGAGCACTTAGTCACATTGATGTGCAATTATCTGCCTTTGAGGCAATCGAATATCTCTGATTTTAACTTTTTACTGACCCTCAACAATGCCATTATTACTTTAGAGGTGTGATACTTGGTATCTTCTTTACCAGTAATGATGTGGTCATTTAGTTAGTAGAATAGTTGTAGGTTGTTTAGTAAATGATCGTCATGTAAAACTTTTTTAACCCACAAACTGGCACGTATCTGCCGACGGATGACCCAAACTTTGACCAGTGAATTTGCTGATGGTCAATGGAAGTTAATGGCTCTTTCCGTTTCTAGAGCAAGTTCTAATCCGGTAAATCCATTGATAAGGCAACTAAAGTATATGTATTATGTTACAACATGATTTTCTCATCTCTTTTTTGGTTGCTGTAGAACCTTCTCCTGATTACAGTATGAAACCCCTTCTAAAAGGAACAGTGCTGCATCAGACAGGAAGATACCCACTCCACGTTCAGACAAATTCTCATCACCAACAAATCAGAAAGGCATTCTACTGGAGCCATCAATGGTTGTTATGGAGAAAAAGGAGATAAATCACATAATAGGCCATTCACCAACAGTTCACTTTAGTATCGTAAAGAGGCATCAAAACAAAGTATAGCTGCTGATAATTAAGAAATATTAAAAATTCAAATGAATATCTAATTTGTACCTTGATGTTCATCCGTGGGCTTTCTCCAACTTCATTACCTACGAAACAAGGAAACAATGTTATCTCTTTCAAGAGATAGACATGATTCATATTACGGAGTTAAATGTTTATGGCAATGACTTATTTAGATTTATCATTATATATATCGTGAACGACTATCGGTAGCACTGTGCCCATGTAGGAATTACCACCAATATACAATGGATTGTCTAAAAATTTTGGATGATCTACTAGCCACTGTCATGATAGACATACCAAGAAAACGTTTATTTTAGTTGGTTACCAGAACAAACAAATTGCAATCTGCCCCTGATGCATCTAACATTTACATGCCGTAAATACTGACTAGGTGAATTGCACAATTATTAACCTGTCCATTTCACGGATAAGATAGCAACATGTGTAAATGGTAGAAGATGAAAATTACGATCCAATGAGTAAATAAAAGCTGTTGACCCGTCGACACAAGTTGACTGTTTTGATCAGGCCTAAACATTTACGAGTTCGAACGCATTTCCTAACCCGCATATTCCTTGAATATGTAATATGTCATCTATATATGCATGATAAAGTAAAAAATGTCGAAAAGCAAGTCCTTTCATCAAGAGGATCGACATACCATCCTCAAAAAATTGTAAACATCCATTGCCGTTGATGTATCATTTGTTAGGTAAGCTTCAGGAGTTTTTGCATAGGAGGTTCAGAAGATAGCCTTAAAAGCTGCATCAGATCCTTTATGTGTGTTTTGCCATGTGTGCAGGTACAAAGCTCAAATGGAAGAGTAAGCTGATCTTAGAGAATGATACGATCCTACACGTAAGTAGTGACGACTGCTTTTAAGGCAATACGTTATTTTAGTATGTTTATTAACATAGTAGGAAAGTATACTAAAACATTTTATCTTTTTGTGTGATTTGGAGATAGAGTGTGTGAAGAAGCAAGATCAGCTTCTAAATGTGGTATTTATCAATCATGAAATGCTATATATCATACTATATCGAGATGTTAGATTGTTTCGTTTGGTGTACGCAGGGTGCTTTTTATGCTGGGGTGACTTAGGAAGGTGTCAAGCAAAGCCTTGAGAGGTAAAGCTCATATCTTTATTATTACGGTAGCAAATCTGTAAGTATCACATTTTTTTCCAATTAGAAATTAGATATAATAGGTTAATAATCTCAAATCTAATGGATGCTACTTTTATGCGCATTACATCAAGGTCCTATCACTACTGATTTGGGATTTTAAAACTGATTATTGATGACTTCAAACGCAATGCCAAACACCCCCTTCGAAATATTTAGGTACCAAACTGAAAAATATTACGCAATAATGTATATCATACTTGAGGATTTTATCGTTTCGTTCTGCATACAATAGTTATTTTTAAAAATAGATCAACCAATGCAAATGTGTAGGTGAAAAATCTTTCTTATGAGGGCATTTGGATTTGGTTTCAACATATTTTTGTAGTTATTAAGTAAGTGTTATCACCTATACAATATAAGATTACAAGAATTTACTTCATTTGTGTTATGGGCAATATGTATTAAAATTTAGTGAGTTAAAGTTAATCAAGATTAAAATTAACGTGTTCTATCTAGCTACTAATGGAAGCGTTTTGTGTTTTCAGACAGTAATGGCGTATGAGTAAGCACACTTCAGCATGACTAAGCTTAACACACTTCAGTAAAATGGATAAAGTTGACTAATAAGCAGGTGAATATCAAAACAGAGTTACTACATCATCAAGCACACAATGAGTATAGTTACAGGCCTACTCGAAGAAGGTACATTTGATGCCGCTATTGATGACTATGACGAAGTCTTCCGTACAGCTTCTCCTTTTTTTAATACAGACACAGATCCATAGTTTTTTTTCCATACTAATCATACACACCTTATATCGTATTCTAATGAAGCTTTTCTAAATGCGTGGTTGCATTTTTGCTAGAGTTCATGTCAGCACCAGATCTTTAACAAAAAAAATAACATAATCAGAAGCTCTTCATGCAAAAACTTAATGTGAAATATTGGGGTGCAGTCTTGAGGTATGATTTAGACGTATGATAAAGTGGGATCTTTGATAATTGTTGTTACTTGAAGTACACGGTTAAATGGCTTGATTGGAGTGACTCCATTATACCCACAAAACGTTTCATGTTTGATGCCACTGATACTTGGCAGAACATAGGAATCCATGGTTGCTTGATATGTTAACACATAAGTATTTAGTAAAAAAGATTAAAGCTTTTTGTGATCATAATAAAATAGTAAATTAGTAAACCGTTATTGTACATATAAAATATCATATACAACAATCTACCAATGGAGTGGCTAACATTGATTACATTTCTAAAGAGTGGCGGAATAGGTTATGCTCTATATTTGTCCCTCTTTTTTTATGTCTAATGATAACGCAAAACTGTTGTCATATGCAACATAATAACATGGCAAGTATGCAGCAAAATTATGTTTCTTCTCTACAAGGTTCTTCAAACCCTCAACAAAACATGATGAACTCCACGCAGCTTACCTCTAATCTTCACCAACTACAAATTTATCTAAAACCATAAAATATAAGTCATAAGTGTAATATTGCCCTATTTTTGACACATTTCGGATATAATATGTCTGGTGGTACTAGAATATAAACGAGTAAAAATATCAAAACTCATATACAAGCACTAATAAACATGCTAAAAACAGAAAAATAGAACAACGCACACGTTCTACTTATAAAAAAATTACCGTGCAATAAACAATGCGATAACGACTTGTCCTTGCGTACCACTTTGTAATTTTTTCCTCATATTTGATAAATGCGTGCTTTTTTTCGTACTTAATGTAATCAATAAATAATTTGGTATATTTTTAACTTATTTTCGTTAACTTAAGTTTTTTAACGATATTCATATGGCTTGCTCGCCCATTGGGCGGGCTACGCTTTGTTACATTGTTTTTGCGTACCACTTTGAAACTTTTTTTCCTCTCATATTCGATAACCGTTTATTTCTTTTCGTTCTTAATGCATTCAATAAAATATTTAGTATCTTTATAGCTTATTTATGCTTTGATACTTTTTTTTTTTCGTTTATTTCTTTTTGTTCTTAATGCATTCAATAAAAAATTGATATGTTTTAGCTTACTTTGAAACTTATTTTTTAAACTTCTAATATTCGATAACCGTTTATTTCTTTTTGTTCTTAATGCATTCAATACAAAAAATTGATATGTTTTAGCTTACTTTTCATTAACTTATTTTTAAACTTATATGTTATTTACCGTTAACTAATACCTTCCAACGATAATTATAAGTCATGATTCGCATATATGCACCATCGATATAAAGGCACGTAGTATGTAGTTTTAACTATCAGTTAAACTTCCTTTGATGCACTTATTTATTTTTGAGCTTATTGTGATTTATTTCATTATCATGCCAAGCAAGGTATACAGAAGTTAAAAGAAGAAATCATGGGTTATGGTGTCAGCAGTGACGGGGGACAGAGTTCACTCTACTACCTTTTTGGTAGCGGAGATGAACCAAAACTCAACAAAGGCAATGATGTCTGAATAATTAACATGCTAGAACACAATTTTAAAATCGGGCCACTTATAATTATGTGAGTCGAAATAGTGAGCACCAACAAGATGTGGTATTATATCTGCTGTACAGAAACGCTACTCAAAATGGCCCATTTGTTCTACAATAGGTGGCAAAGATCAATATAACTTAGGATTTAATTTTAGAAGGAAGCTAACTAATCGATTCAGATTTGAATGGCTTCAGAAGCAGAAGGGCTATGGTTACTTATGAAGCAACTACTTCACGTACACACTCGGTGACATTACTGAGCTTGGCTACTGATATCCAAATTTACAATACACCGGTTGTGTGAGTACCTACAGTAGACGATACATTTTCAAAATTCAAAATGAATATCTTTGCTGATGTTTCTTATACGCCCCTCCATTTTTCTTCTTCATTCGAGCCATTGGTCGTTGGGCAGCTGTCACATAACTTTTGTTTGTGTCAGCCTACCGCTAATTTTTATTACTTATTATTCTATTCTCAGTTGTATATCTATATATTAATTATTATGCTATTAACTTTATTCCATAATTATATAGCTTTAACAACTCCTGTTTCTTTGTATCATTTCAATTTCTCAGAGTATCCGGTTCCGATCAATAAAAGGACACAAGGATTAACAGATACTTATATTGGAAGCTGTTTGAAATCTCGGCGTCTTGACCAAGTAATTTTCCCTCTTTTCAATATAGTTACTACTTTTTTTTTACCATAGTTTTGCTAATTTAATTATAGCATCAGTTCTCACCAGTCTTTATGTATTATTGTTGCAATAGACCATAGATGACATTATTCACTTTCACTTTGTAGCATTGGTATATTTCAGATTATATTGGCCTCTAAAGTGGCTGGTTACTTTTTGTATCACAGTTTTGCTAATTTAATTATAACATCACTTTTTTCCATTCTTTATGTATTATTGTTGCAACTGCCCATAAATGACATTATTCACTTTCACTTTGTAGTATACATAAAGAATGAAAAAAAGTTCGAGAATGACATCAGTTTTGCTATTATTGCTGCCACACATATCCACAAGTTCGAGAATGCATGTTATCATATGTTTGATATTCTAACTGTTAAGACTGTTATGTCCAAAAAAACAATATTTTCTCTTTGTTGTAGTTAAACCTTTATTAAATTCCTCACCAGGCCAGATCGCTATGTGGCTTTGTTAGGCGACTCCTTTTATGATTCTACAAAATGAAAGAAAAGTGTGCCAATTGATGAGCAACTCAAGGCCTTAAAAGAGCTAATTGACCAAGGAAAGGTAATTCGTAGTTGTTGTGTTTCATGATTCAAATGTAAAGTAACTGTCCTGACATTTTTAGACCCAAAGGTGGGACGTGACAAGGGTGCTAATAGTAGTATATCTTTTTCGATGCTTAGGTACGCTACATTGGTGTTTCAAATGAATCTTCGTATGGAGCCATGGAATCGATTAATACTACAAAAGAAGGACTTCCAAAGATGGTCAGCATTAAAAACAGTTCTAATTTGCTTGCAGGATGCAAGTTTGAAAGTAAGTACTTTTGTCATGCTATCATCCTTCTAAATAGGGTAAAACAGTAAAATTTATGGTATTATACTTGTTCTTATATAGAAACCATATTTAGCAAATCACACAAATTGCATGATATCATAATAAGCTAGAGATGCAAGTAGATTGTAGCAGTTCTTCAGGATATTAAAGTACACCTGGTAAGGATCGATGGGTTGGAAAAGTGAATTTTGTCGAAGTAAGTTCATATTGGAACGTTTTGAGAAGCTTCAACAGAATTTGTAATTTCTTTATATTGTGCTTACATGTAAGTTTACTACAACTACTATTATCCTGTCATTTCTCACTTGAGCTATGTGGCACTATTGGTAATAACTTTGTATCTATTTAAGAATATGATAATCGGTGCTAGGAAGGGTGCTGGAATCCCAACCTCAATATTCCAATATGATCTTTTTAGGAAAGTATTGAGGGTTTTTATAACAGCTTCGATATTGAAGTTTGGTTAATGTTTGTTTAGCAAAAACTTCATTTTCCAATTTTCTTTCAGTGTTTCAATTCATGCTAAAAGATCTCTCCCCTTATTTTTTTGATATCATAAGTTAAGTTATTTGTTTTGCAGCTATTCTAGACATGGTATTCAATTGGAAGGTAGACAATGCAAGGCCTTTGATGTTAAGCTAAGATAGCTTTTGAAGTTTGTATCAGCTGCCATTGGCATTATTGTTTAATCTGGCAGTTTTCATCTACTTATCCCCCTTCATGCGCCATCACATTGAAAGTTCAAATCACCAAATGGTGATGCTAATGATGTGGTGGTCTCAAGTAAAAATTTGATAACTTCTCATTTAATCATTTGTTTTGATTTCAATAACTCGACTATTGGTTAGAAATTATCTAACCACCTATATATGAAATACATGACAACCTCAGCTTTATGTTGGGAGGGGAATGCATGAGAGCAAGTTCTCTGTTATCAAGTAAGATATCTAAAGAAATAATTTTTATGTTATTCTTGGAACCATCAACAAACCCGCGCCAATCGAACACGGAATAAGATCACTTTAGATCAATCACACAAGAACAAGAATATATGATCGAGCTTCATTGTCAATCGCACATCACAAGTAGTTGAGCTTTATATTAATACAAATAATCGATCAAGAGAAGAATACAAGAAGAATGCCTCAAGAGTGTCAATCCTCATTATTTTCATTGTATATTACGATGTTTGTAATTCATTAACCATTACTTAATTTATTTATTAGACACTTTTTCACCATTTTTTATCCATCTTCTCATCTTTTTCGCTATAGTAAAATATGTTAAAGATAATTATAAGTCATGCCCATATCCATAGCTTTGACACTAGTATATATATATATATATATATATATATATATATATATATATATATATATATATATAGGGAGGGTTAATGTGAGATCAAGCTTAAAGTTGTAAAAATAAGATCAAATCTAAAAACCACTAAAACATTTCTAAATAACAATTTTAGCAATCATACAAAAAAAATTATATTTTAATACAAATTAACATTTTAGCAACTAATAACCAAATGATACATGAGTTTGGATTAGTGATACACGATACACATTACACTAATAAATATTCCAAAACACGATACACATACAAAAACCCGATACACATTAAACTTCTAATCAAAGTGTATCACCTAGGTTTCAGAATTTTAAAAAGAAATCTATCGAAACTTTAACAATTTTAGTTGTAGTAAATAAAAAATTATTTTTATTGTAAGGAGAGTTTCTCTTGTCAAATTTTAGTTCGATCTCATTTTAACAACTTTAAGTATGATCTTATTTGATCTAGATTCTATATATATATATATATATATATATATATATATATATATATATATATATATATATATATATATATATATATATAATGATTCATTTGGTTATGCATTTTCCTCAAGAGGATATTCAAGGTGGGCATGCATACATGAGGTAGATTTATCCATTTGAAAAATATATAATAATAATAATAATAATAATTTCTTGTAAATCCTATGATTTTACAACTGGATTTTATTATCTCGGCTCCTACAACTGGATTTTATTATTATTATTATTATTATTATTATTATTATTATTATTATTATTATTATTATTATTATTATTATTATTATTATTATTATTTATTATTATTATTATTTAGAAATTGGCGATATATATTTCGATCGGGTTACCCAAACTGCTGAATCTACGTTCCATCTATCCCATCGACGGTGGCGTTATGGAGCTCACTAAAGGAGGATCATACTTGATTGGCTTAGGTGGCTCCTATATCCGGATTGGGTCAAACTATGAACGCGGGACTTATCGTTGTGTGATGTGTTATCGACCGGTGTCCCCTTTTCATTGCTCGTGTACCGTGCTCGGCATGTTCTCGGGTTTTTACTTGGAGATATTTATGGGGATCATGCGGTTTCATGTGCGGGTATTGTTGGCATTAAACATCGGCATAACATTATACGTGATGTTCTTGTTGATATATGCTCTCGTCCGGTATTTCGCTCGTAAGGAGGTGGACATTGGGCTTCATGGAGATATGGATGACCCTTGCGACCGGCCGATATATTGCTTTATTCTTGGGATGGCGGGCGTGATGTTTGTGTTGATCTTATGTGTTCGTCTCCTTGACGCAATCGGGTTGCTTGATTTCGCGCCGTATGCGTGCGATTAGTGAGGTCGCACACGTAAACGTGTCAAGTATGAGGTTAAATGCGCAGATATCGGATACGGGTTTCTCCCCTTTTTTCTTCTTTTGGAGAACTTGAGAAAGAGGCGGTAATCTTACTAAAGCGTATTAGACTTTTCTCCTTGACTCAAGACATTGGGGCTCGTCTTTGCGGCTCATATTTTTAATCGTATTAGTTTCGCTATTGCTAGAGGAGTGGTGGCCCATTGGTTTCTGGCTTCCCACTAATTTCTTGTAAACCATTTGAGTTTTTAATAAAGTGATGTTAAAAATAAATAAATAAATAATAATAATAATAATAATAATAATAATAATAATAATAATAATAATAATAATAATAATAATAATAATAATAATAATAATAATAATAATAATAATAATAATAATAATAATAATAATAATAATAATAATAATAATAATAATAATAATAATAATAATAATAATAATAAAATAACTGGAATTAAGTTAAGTTCAAGGTTCTATAGCGGAGAGGTATTTTGGTGACGAAGCGTTAACTTTTTGTTTATTGTATCTTCAGGGTGTCAGACAAGATTTAATCGTCAAGACAGAAATGAGGACTGCTCAACTTCAGCATACGAGGTGCAGGTGTTCCGATCAGTTTCTAAACCAAAAAGTGCATGTGTAGAAAAAAAGTTGGATAAAGAAGTTTTAAAGAAACTAGAATGGCTCAACAACAGTCCTCAAAATAAATACAAGACGTACGTGCTTTTGATATGAACCGTCATTTACGTAAGTTATCTCTTTGATTATTATACTAATTCCCGAACATTTACAATGAATGTTTCTTGGCATGTCCGAGAACGATCTACCAACAAAATTTTCTCTCTGGTGCTTGTTGAGTAAGGTCGGCTTTCTTCCAATGCTTCAGCGCTTCTTTCTCATATCGAAGTGAATTACAAGTCGGACCAATCTGTAAATCGAACGAGCTCCCCTTGCATGCATGATGTGGTGGTGAACCTCTCATTCTAATTCAGTGCTCTCTTGAAGGATCGATTCTACAATTACCTTGATAGGCCCCGAAGGCCCAGCCTCAGAAGGAGTGGTTGGTTGCGCTAAATCAACCGGCCGCTCCGCAGGCCTTTCGGGAGAGGCTTGCGCTTTTCGACAAGCTAAACTCAATGTATATATAATTTACAAATAGAATTTCATCGTTGGTTTTACTAATGCCTTATCTATTTTTTCTTTGTCATATACTTTTAATCTTCGAATAAAGAAGCCGATTTTAGCCTTGAACTATTCGCTATGGCACATGGACCGACTATATATGCAACTTCTTACGCCTCTTGTACAGTTAACAGAAGTTTGTGGTTCACAACCATGACGAACGCCCGAACCACTTAAAAAACAGAGTTCCAACGCCTGGGGACGATGAATCTATGTATTATGGCCAGTTAGTAGAAATTTTGAAGCTTAATTCTATAACGCGTAAGATAGTTGTGTTGTTCCGACGTAAATGGTTGAAGACCAATAACACTCCCATTACCCGACTTTGTGTTACTAAAAATAACATAAATAGTAATTCTACAAATAATGATTGGTGGAAAGATTAACAATACATATGTTTTTCTTGAAGACTCGTCTAGATACATCATTGGAAGGTCGTCCAGGATGTCAAATATTGAAATATTTGGGACCGGAACATGATCGTGGACAAGAAAGATGCAAATGTTATTCATGACAACATCTCATCTAATCTTGCATTGACAACTAATTTGGAAGATTTTAATTAGGGTGAAAGCTAAAGATACGCAACATGGTTTTTCAAAACAGACGATGTACGCAATGAACTTTGAAAATTAGCATTGTACGCAAAATACTTTCAAATTTGGAACGATTTACGTAACATGACCGGTAACTAGTAGGTTACCCGGTCACAAAGTTTGAAAATGACGAAATGGTCCATGTGGCTTGCGTTGACTTTCACAGTCATCCTTGACTTTATTTTCGGTTAAAAGTTTCGATAATGGTCCTTATGGTCATTGACTTTCGATTTAGTCGTGTTTGTCCGTTTTCATCCGTTTTGTCCGCTTTTCTTACATTTTGTTCGTTTTCTTACGTTTTCATCGGTTTTCATCCATTTTGTCCGCTTTTCTTACATTTTCTAAGATTTTGTCCGCTTTTATCCGCTTTTCACGCCTTGTCTATTTTCTTCGTTTTGCCCGTTTTCATCCTTTTTCTTACGTTTGTCCGTTTTCTTACGTTTTTATCGGTTTTCATCCGTTTTTGTCCGTTTCTCTTGCTTTTTTCTTAAATTTTTATCCATTTTATCCGTTTTCTTACGTTTGTCTATTTTCCTTCGTTTTTGCCCTGCTTTTGTCCGTTTTCACGTTTTGTCCGTTTTCACGTTTTTATCGGTTTCATCCGTTTTGTCCGTTTTCACGCTTTGTCTATTTTCGTACCTTTTGCCCTTTTTTGTCCGTTTTTTACATTTTTGACTGTTTTTCTTAGATTTTTGTCTGTTTTTATGCGTTTTTCTTACGTTTTGTCTATTTCCCTTTGTTTTTGCCCGTTTTCATCCCTTTTTGTCCGTTATTCTTACGTTTTTTTCGTTTTTCGTACGTTTTTATCCGTTTTTCTTTCATTTTGTCCGTTTTTCTTACGCTTTTGTTCGTTTTTGTACTATTTCAACATATTGAAAAAATTTTCCAAAAAGAAAAAAACAAATTAGAAAAAAAATTTCCAAAAAATGGAATTTTAGCAAATTTGAAAAAGAAAATCCGAAAAAATTTGAAAAAAATTGGAAAAAATATTTTTAAAAAAAAAATTTAAAATAAAAAATTCCAAAAGAAAATTTTTGCAAATACTTTTTTCCAAATTTTTCAATATGTCGAAATACTTTTTTGTTTTAAATTTTTTTCAATATTTCCAAATTTCAAAAATATTGAAAAAAAATGTTTTGAAACAAAAAGTATTCGACATATCTTAAATTTTGAAAAAAAAATTTCAAAAACTTTTTAAGATTTAAAAAAAATATATATATATTTAAAATATATTTTTTATTTAATTTTTATGAAATTTTTATTCAAATTTGAATTTTTTTTCCATAAATATCTTTTTTCCAATTTTTTTTTTTAATTTTTGGAATTTTTTTTCAAATTTACACAAAATTCCAAATTTTTTTGGAATTTTTTTTCCAATTTTTTCTTTTGGAAAAATTTTCAATATGTTGAAATAGTACAAAACGAACAAAAGCGTAAGAAAACGGACAAATGTAAGAAAACGGATAAAACGGACAAAATGTAAGAAAACAGCAAAATGTAAAAAATGCAAAAAGGGGCAAAACGAGGAAAATAGACAAAACGTAAGAAAAACGGACAAAAACGGATGAAAACCGATAAAAACGTAAGAAAAATGGACAAAAACGGATGAAAATGGGCAAAAACGAAGGAAAATAGACAAAACGTAAGAAAAACGGATTAAAACGGACAAAAATTTAAGAAAGATGTAAGAAAAACGGACAAAGACGGATGAAAACCGATAAAAACGTAAGAAAAACGGACAAAACGTAAGAACAACGGACAAAAACGAATGAAAACGGGCAAAAACGAAAGAAAATAGACAAAACGCAAGAAAAACGGATAAAAACGGACAAAAATCTAAGAAAAATGGTAAGAAAAACAGACAAAAACGGATGAAACCGATAAAACATAAGAAAAAGGACAAAACGTAAGAAAACGGACAAAACGGACTAAATCGAAAGTAAATAACCATAAGGACCATTATCGAAACTTTTTAACCGAAAATAAAGTCAAGGATGACCGTGAAAGTTAACGCAAGCCACGGGGACTATTTCGCCATTTTCAAACTTTGTGACCTGGTAACGCATTAGTTATCGTCATATTACGTACATCGCTCCAAATTTGAAAGTATTTTGCGCACAATGGTAATTTTCAAAGTTCATTGCGTACATCGTCTGTTTTGAAAAACCATGTTGCGTATTTTTAGCTTTCACCCTTTTAATTATAGGAGCTCTAGTACGTGGAGTTGGTCCATCAACAGAAGTTCATTAATCCTAATTCTTTCGTCGACTATGATGATTTTATTGATGATGAAGACAATGTTAATCATGTTCTTCGTGATTCTGATGGTAAAGATATAGAATCTAATAATGAACGTGTTGTAAATTATTCAATTATGTTTGGTGTTTCGAATTACTTATTTAATTTGTTTAAGTGCTTGTATATTTTATTTGTGAGCTTCAATTTATATGAAATTGTTATCGAGTTGTTTTACCGATAGCAATGGTTGCTAGCGGCCACGGTGGGGATGCGGGCAATGATCCCCCTAATGATGATTGTCTTATGCAGCCTCCCAGCGCGTATGAAAGTAAGAAATTATGAAATATTTTATTTACTTGAAGTTCATTACTTGTAAGGTGACTTTATTCACTTCAATGTGATTACTTGTATTGTTAATTTTAATTTGAATTTGAATTTGTGACAAGGGTCGTATGAGCAACATAAATTTGAAGCAAATAAGTTCTAACGGGTATCAATCAATTTTGACATTCTAGATCAAAAAAATTGTTCGACATGTTGGCCAATCACACAACTTTATCCAATTTGATCGGGTACGAGGTTTTAAGAGTCGTCCCATTTTATTACAACTCTTAGGAGGAAGTGCCTGATAAATTCAAAGCCCACTTATGGGCTTATGGCTCGAAATTGAGGACGAGCTTTACTCTTAAATATACAATGTAACATTTTGTAAACAATATACAATACATGACTATTTCTTTGAATTGCATACATAGTTTTGATATGGTGCCCCAGGGCCGCCGAATGCGGGTACCACTCGGACACGGGTGGAAGCGATCTTCAAAGAGCGTTACAAAGATTCAAAAATAAGTTCAAGGAGCATATGTTTGTTAACAGAGAAGGGTATGAGCGTCCGTAGGAAATAAAACAATTTCCTCTGGGAGACATGACGTTGAGCGAGTGGAATAAGTATGTTGATTATGTGACGACTCCCAAGCACATGGCCCGAGCGGAAAAGAACAAAGCTAAGAGTATGAGTGTTTCATTGATGTTGCAACAGTAATTAAGCACTCATGTTGTTGATGTATGAGTGTTTGGTTGCTGATACAGTAGTAACCAAACACTAACCACTCACTCTTCTTGTTGTAGTTTATTTGGTCAAAACGGGTGAGACGAGAGTGATTTGGTCACTTAATTTTTCACGATTTGGCTCAAATTGGTGAAATGGTTGATATATATTTTTACACGTTACTTATTAGTTACGTCGCTAAATTGGTCGGGAAATAGGTGTAATATAAACGACAAAATTAATTGGTCGTTTGGAAATAGGTGTAATATAAACGACAAAATTAGTTATTAGTAAACTTGTTGGACTAAAATGAGTACAAGTCACAACAGCTGAAATGACGTGTAATGACTCAAGTAAACAACAAAGTTACTTATTAGTACATGTTTGGGATCTAAAGAACATAAACGGTGAAATGGGTCTAGTCAATCTTATTTATAAACGAGCGACAAACGTCGCTCATGTTCGTGTCATTTAATAAATAAACGGGTACAAGTTAAATCCGTCGTCGCTATAACTTATAGTAATGACTCAAGACGTTACTTTATGGAGACGGAATTTGTAGTGTCCATGTGGTCGCTATAAGTGACAAAGTACAAGTACCTCTATGGTTTAGGGGAATTTTAGCGCAAAAGTCGCTATAAGTGTACCTCTATGGGTTGGGGTTTGTTTGAAAAAGGCTGTGAGTGTGAATGTAGTAGTGAAGAGTAGCGTGCGAGTGAGGAGTAGCAATTCATCGCTCATCACATGCATCAGCCTTCTTAAAGAAGATTGGAAAATTGAGCATTCCTAAAAATAGGAAAGCTCACCGCTCTTTTGCCAAACGACTAATAAAAATCAAAATGCTTATTGCTCACCGCTTATCGCTCCAAAAAGCTTCACACCGCTCCGTGCCAAACATACCCTAGGTATAGAAACCCAAGATATATTTATGAATTTTTATGCCCAAAACCTACATTCTGCCTATATTTTATAGTAGTTGCTCGCCAAGATGTTAGAAGTGTCCCTTTTCTTACTCTAAACGGATGAACTACTCTGGCTCTAAAATTTTCCTAAGTCTCCCCGGACACGAATATGCTCGACTAAGCTAGACTAATTGTAAACTTTGAATGAAAATATGTATCATAAACATCAGCCATTTCAGGTCTCTTCTAGAGCCTATTCTTAAATGCATTACACCATTACACAGGATGTGTAAAGCTACAGCATATATGAATAAGCCCTTTTATTGGTATTTTTCTAAAGAATATTTTAAACAACCACACAGTTAAATACATGTAATCCTGCTATTTACATCACTAAGAAGGATCTCTATTCTGCCTAATACTCCTTGTGTTATGCATCAAACTTATTAAAAAAAAAAAAAAAAAAAAAAAAGGAAAAGAGATTGTGAATGTACTACTACACGTCAGCTGACTCTAAAACCCGAGTGCTGGTTCACATTTTCATGAACATCATCATCACACCGAGACGACAATTAAAATTTTCAGATTGAACTATACCTTCTTTGGTTCTTCAAGACTAATCATCGGCATAAGCAGGATAACAAATATATACAGATTTTGATCACTAACCAGGCGTAAGTTATGTACCAGACTCCTCAATTTCTGCATGTCATAAAATTTTATTAAAACTTAATAAAACACGTTTTGTTGATTTTTTATTTTTTCCACAAAGAGTGAAATTTGATATGTACCTTCACCATAGAGCTGTTCAAGCGAGCAACAATATGTTTTCCATAAGTATATTTCTTCAACGAATTGAGATGGAATTTTATACGATCAAGCAACACTTCTCGATGGTGGCCACTACATGTTTGAAGAACCTTTTGGACCACATAATTTGCAAATTGGTCCTTCACCATAACCTTAAATAATTATGAAAAACAACATAATTAGCCGGTTGGCTAATGGGTCAAAACGGGTAATCTTTTAAGATTTAATTCGACTCACCAATAAGTTATCACTGCCATCAGCATGTCCAATAATCTCTTCAACCATTATTTCCCTTGCAGCTGAGTCACCATATTCCAAACATTTCTCAATAACATTTGATGCAAATTTGTGTTGGCTTAGTTGCACTATATGTCCTGCCAGCTTGTGTACAAGTTGGCTTCTTTCCTCAGGCTTTCCCCCCTCCAACACATACTGTGAGTACAACAACCAAACACGTGTACATAAATAACTAATAACAGTTAGGGGCGTTTGGATATGCAGTAACAATCATCATCCAAAATGATATAATAAGAACAGGTAAACTGTTAAGATCTGTTACCCTTGGATAATCAATTTTATTTTTTGCAGAATTTTGTATCCAAACATTTAGACGTTTCAGAATTAGAGATAAAGGGATGATGGAACGAACCTGAGTTACATAATTACCGTATTGATCTTGTGCAAGATCATAAACCGAGTCCAAAATCTCGTCCACTACAAATTGACTGTGTAATTCATCCGTAGAGTGTTCTAGTACCCTCTATTATGAGTATAAGATTTAAAAACTTAGATTCTGTTTATAAACAAAATGTATGTGGAACGAATTTGAAGTCATTTCAGCACCTGTATGACACGGCAACCATAAGGATGCTTGGACAAGGCTGCAACTTGACCACGAAAAGATGATATCATGAACTTGATGTTCTCGGTTGGAATACTTTCTTGACACTTCTGTATTACATGATTTCCGTTCTGATCACGTACGCATTTTAAAACATGTCCATCCAGTTCACGTATAAGCTTTGTTTTTTGTTCTAGATCTATGGCGTCAAGGGCCTATGAGAAATTAAGCTCAGTAGGATAAACAATACAAGTCTTCACTCTTGAAGAACGGGTTTTAACTTCAAAATGAAAACACAGTCAAAGCATACCTTTTGGATTACACGGCAACCATACATCTGCAGACTTAAAGGTAATATTTGACCTTGAAGCTGGTTTCCGAGTTCCCTCCTCTGCTCAGCACTTCCATACTCAAAAAACTAAAATTTATGAAAGAGAATAAGCCCACTTCACTTAATTAATACGGACAAAATAATGGAAGCACTTCCTTTTCGAGTGTGGCATTGAAATTAAATATGGTTCACTTTTAAAGTAGTTTTTAACTTTTAGTAAACTGACATGTCTGATGACGGTCAAAAAATAACCCTCTATTGAGGAGTTTAGATGTGAGTTTGAAAGTGATTATTTCTAGTTGGAGAACATGTTCACTTATTATGTAATCAAAGATGCAAGAAATAAGGTATACGATATATATTGACATCTCACCTTTTGAATAACGTAATTACCAAAAACATCGGTTATTAGTTTGGAAGCATGAGGGAGAACTTCTTTAAATACAGATTCCTTCTGCTCATTACCACAAGTTTCCAACTTTTGTTGAATAAATCGACTTCCATGTTGATCAACACTGCACCGGTTAGCGTAAAACTAAATCAATCCATATAACAGAAGAAACAAAAACAACCTTTATAGTTACCAATCAGCTTTATAACTTGCCTTAATTCCACAATGTGTCCACAAATGTCGGATAGCTCGAACCTACGACCTTTACCTGATTTCAACTCTTCAAGAAAATAATACGTTTTCGGATCATTAATAACATGATTTCCATTATGACCTCTCCATCCACCATATTCACCTTCGTTTCTCCTACCAGGGTGACGAACCCCGCCTATTGGAGACCCTGGCATTAGCGGACTAGCAAAGGGAGAAGCTGGAAATTGCAAGAAATCTATATTTGGTGCGCTCCCGAAATAGTAAGGATTTATGGGACCTCCCCTTTGTGAATTCACATTAACATGACCCAAACCTCCTAAAGCTTGTAACTTTTGCTCTTCAACAACACCAAAGGGTATCCCGGGATGTCCATAAAGATTGTTGAAATGTTGCATATTGACCACGGAAGTTTGACTTTGACCACTAAAATGCGTTGGAACAGAACTGTTGGGAACATATTGGGTTGCATACGGTGAAATATGTGATGGGTTGAAACCGTATCCCCCTATGGTGTATTGTTGTGGAAAGTATCCCGTTGGCACTAAATTGGGGTAAACATGGTTCCCGGGAGTCATATATCCTGGATCAGTTGCATAATGTGGTGGGATGAAACCAGAGGACTGCAATATCGGTCGTACCTCAGAAGAAAAATTGAGGGGGTTTTGAAGAAAACGATTTATACCCATATACTGTTGAGGTACCGATACAATTTGAGAATGGGAAGCATGTATGGGGAACGGGGTTCTTTGCGCGTACATGTGTTCTTGTTGCCAGTGTCGTTGATTTCTTTCACTATCTAGTTTCTGAAAGTTGGATATATTAAGAACAGCTATTCCATTTCTTATACCAGAAACATCAGCAGTGGGAACACCACTGACTGAAACATCGTCTTCTGAACGACTATTTGAACTTATGTTCATGGATGTCTTCATTAGCATATTCCCCCCTCTACCATCTGTCGATGATGAACTTGAAAAAGTAGTGGTTGTGGGGTCAGTGTTATCATGGTTATCTGCTTCCTCATTTGGTTCATGTCTAAACGAGCAAGATTGGTTAAATGCCGGTGATTGAGAAAGATCTTCCTGTATGGAAATATACTTAACATTTGCAGCCATAATATTTGTGTATGTTTGTATCATGTATCCGCGTAACGTCTAGGATTTTTTAGGGAGCTTTGGTTGCTTCAATAATAAGGGGCTATATAGATGTGCTTATGAAAGTGATCAAGTGATATTTAATAATCAGAATCATAAAATCACCTCTAGTAAAATATGTGGTAGACTATAATATTTGGATGTGCTTCTTCTACTTGAAGTTGTAATAATCATATTTAGAAAATTCTGATTATTCAATAAAATGATTATCTCATTCTAATTCTGATTCTTCAAGTCGCAAACACGCATCCAAACACACCTTTAAGTATAAACTCGACAAGAGATAATTTTTGATTCTTTTTTTAATATTTCCGCAAAAATTAAAGCTTTTACCTTTTCAGGCGATCTATCATCGTCGGATTCTTCCTTATGAGTAGAAAGATTACTATGATGTAACCGTAAAGAGCTGCTGAAAGAATCATCATAAGATGTCAATCTCCTATTATATCCAGTCCCATTTCTATAAAGATTTCGGTTTTCGCCTGAAACCAGTGGTGGAGGGAGCCTAGGATTCAAATTCACGTGGGCCCAATAATATTCAAAATAGGATGGATCAGAACGAAGTTGCTCTTCAGACTCAGAAATATGAGCCGCGTCTTTGGGGCTTGCAAAGTCTTGCCTAAACATGAGATTTTCAATGGCTGCAAAGGAGCCTTCAATGCTTGGAGGTGCACTTCCGCTTCTATTAGGAGGTAAGTTACTCTTTCGTCCTTGAAATCTTTGACCCTTCAACATCACTCCCATATCTTCAACGCCCATACTGGTAGACCATTTTCCGCTTGCTTCAACTATTCGTATTGGGCTTTCAGTCGTCATTTTGTTGCAGCAACTTGGTGTTGTTATAACAGTCAAAACTTTTCCATTTTGCTGCAAATAAAGACACTGAAATAATAGGCAAATTAAAAGCAAAGTTTTATAAAAGAGATATGCTATGCAGATGTTCTTGAAAAGCAAAATAGCCATTGGATCAAATAGATCTTTATCGTCTATTAAGGAGGTGGTTTCCTATAAATAGGTTAGGACCATTAGCTTTCAGAATCCATTCATAGTTTAAGATTCGGCAGTCAAGATACTAAATTACTAGTAACCCTTAAATTTAGCAATATCTCAAACTTGGGTGCATTTTTATTGTTTATCCAAGGAAAATGCACGTAAAGGGAGTGTAGTTTCGTAAAGGGAGTGTAGTTTCGGTTCTATATTTGGATAACATATCTTTAAATTAACGTTTAAGGGCCTATACTGTAAGTTCATATTCAAGCAAGGGACACATTACTGGTTAGGGGTTATACATATACGTCGATTATTTGATTATAAACTTAGAACATACACCCTCGTAATTTTATTCTGAGAGTTTTTCAGCCTGTCTCCCAAAGTAGAAATGAACTGATTTTACCCTTTTGTCTGTCGTGCCTTGATGTAGCTACTATTATCACACTGCACGCAACAAACATGTCGTAATACCAATGCCACATGGGGTGATATGAAAAGATACGTGTTGAAAACTATAAATACTTGTCTTATGCTTAAACAATTTGTTCCTTATAACGTGTCACACACTTCTCAACCGTGTTCAAGTTCTTTATTACCATTTTGTAGTCTACACGGCAATGTCCTACTTTTCGTATTAGTAAAGAGCAACACTTATAAGTTATTATAAAGTTACTTGGTATATATTGTGTAAAGGGTATAGACATATTCCTGGTTTCTTATGACAAAAACATAACATTTAAAAAGAAGAATTGATCTTTCTAAATTTCTACCTGTCTACCATTTTGAGAATCCTGATGCTCTAAATCTTGTTTGAGCATACGTAACGCTAATAAATCATTATGCTCCCTCCACCCCGTGAAAAAAGGCAAAATTTCCCTTCTTGTGATGTCATGTAAACAGGTATGTTTTCTCACAAGAAAATGACTTGTCTCAACATTACCAATCTAGTAATCTACCATAACCATCTTTATAGGATAAACTGATAAAGTGAGAGTATTAATTTTGGATGCGTAAGATTCCTGGCGCCATTAAAAATACTTTCAAAGAGTATCATGAGACTGCAAACTATCTAACTCTACACAAAACTTGGTTGGCTACTTGGCTATCGTTCAAATTGTAGATTAAGACTTGCACTTTAGGTGTATCCCACATAAAAATGCATGTCTTAAAGCACAATTTGCGGCAGCTTTTCAAACTATATTCTGAACTACTCGTAAAGTCAACTGTTGCAATTTTCATAAGATGAACCGGGAATGCAGATTTTGAAGCAACTACAATTTGCATATTAAGATGTAAATATCGTATCAGCTAGAAATATTGTTTGAGAGGATATAGTGTAAGCAAAACATTTAGCGTGCCAACCCGAACCAATCACGTTTGAATCATTCATTAAAATAGTCCATTATGACCCGTTCACAGTTACCCAGCCCTCCCATCTTTTCACCCGTAAGAAATACCAATGGCATGGGTCCACTTAAAGATGAGTTTTATATGAGATCATGAACTTCGGAAGTTCCTCACCTCTGATTTTTCAAATATTCAAGCTTTAAGACCCTATTACAATCAATTTTCATCCATTACAATTCCCTAACAATATTTAACCAAAAACAAAAAATAAAACACATGAAACTCTGTGATAACTTAAGAAAAAAGATTTGTTTTTGCCATAGTTGACTTAAATTATTCCTACACATCATCATCCTTACACAAAAGATACACAATCCAAAAAATTTCATTTCATTAGTCACGGTTCTTTAAGCGTATCTTAATAAACAAAAAAATATGAACCGTATTAGCAACAAGGCTTACTTACTCCCAAAAAACACTCAACCCACATATAAAACCATGCTTTATCTTCAAGTTAACCAAAACCCTTACACAAACACAAAGACACAAACTTCATCAATCAAAACTAGCTTCTACCAAATTCAGATTCTTCAAAACAATAAAGATCAAATCTTCAAGACTTAATAATAGTTGCAATTAATATACAAACAAACATGTTTTGATTGATGAATATACAAATCTTCTACCAATCACCAAGTTCAAATTCTTAATTATAGTTGCGATATATATACAAACAAACACGAAGGCATAAACTTTATCAATCAAAACTAGTGTCTATTAACTACCAAGTTCAAATTCTTCATATAAAAAAAATAAATAAAAAAGAGAAACAAAAGAAATATCAAAAAAGGATTATATGCAATAAATATACAAAGAAACAAACAGGCCGGTATTGAACAACTATCAATCCCCACTAGTTTCTTTCAATATTAAGCTCAAATTCTTCATACTAACAACAAACCATATGAACAAACACGCAAACAAACAAAAAGGGTAACCAAGTCTAGTTTCTTCCAATTATAAAGCTCAAATCTTCAAAAGAACAAAAACTCATAAAAAATGCTATTTTTTTATAAAACAAACAAAATGGTACTATCAAACAATTATCATTCAACATTAGTTTCTTCCAATTTTTAAGCTCAAATCTTCAAGATAACAAAAGCCCATATCAAAAAATGTAATCTTTATACAAAACATACACAAACAAATAAAAGGGTATTAGAAACTAAACACCTTATACCTTCAAACTTCCAAGAACCCTAAAACTCCACAGAAAAAAAAAATCTTTTTAGTCAAACTAACAATAACCCGTATAAAAAATGCATCTTTCATTAAAAAAAACATGCAGAAAAACAAAAAGGGTATTCAAATTTAACAGCTTTACAGCTTTAAACTATCAAGAACACTAAAAACTAGCATAATATTGAGGAAAACATTAAAAGAGAGAAAATCCTGACCTGGGTTTTGTCTAAAACATATGAAAATCCAAGAATCTTGAAAACCCTAGCTAGATACTCTCGTTGACAAAGATGATGATGATGATGATGATCAGAGAGAAGTCATAAACAAAAGAGAGTTGAAAATGAAGTGTTTAAGTGTGGGCCTTCATAAGTACTATTTTTGGAATTATTATAAGGTGAAAAATAAGATATGTTCTTTTGTAAGTTTTGCTAAAAGGGTGAAAAAAGACAAGGGTGAAATAAGATATGTTCTTTTTGTAAACTACTAAACTGTGACAAAAAAGATTTTGGTATCAAAATAGGAAATTTTGTGTAGCCTATATATACTTGTGTTTGAGCATGGCTTGGGTTTTTTTTTTGGTTAAATATTGTAGAAAACACTCAATCCAATCAAGTTGCGTAGGCTTTTTGGCAAAGATTTGTGTTCACGCCACATTTTGGTACTATATTTTTATAGGAGCCTATATATTGATATTGCCTAAAAATTGGCACCAATGTTGATGGGCATCATTTTCTTGATCTCTCCATCATGTGTGATGCCGTCACGGGGTGTGGCATGTCAGATGATACTGGTTGCCAACTTAACGACAATGACTAACATGCTCATCAGCTCATGTCAAACTCTTTGCTCTAATCATTGTTGTTTAAAGTTATTAAATTTCTTTTTCTAAGAAAAGTAAGAAGAAATGAAACAATTAAAGATAATAAATAAGAAAAATTAGTCAGATTTTTCATAATTCTTTGTTAATGTATAGTAAATCGTATAAACTCCTTTTAACCGCTAACTTATAGGTGTTATGGAAAATTTTATGTCTTAAATTAGTATAAATCAATATGTTGTATGTTCAAATTAGGGCTAATCATTCAAGTTAACCCGACCCGACCCGAAACCGAAATTCGCAAAAAACCCAAACCGAAACCGAAACTACTCGGTTTTAATCGGTTCGGTTTTTATCGGGTTTTATCGGTTTTCATCATGTTTTGGCTTGAACCGGACCTACCCGATCCGATCCGAAACCGAAACTCGGTAAAATCATAAACCGAGTTCGAACCGAAAATCGATAACTCGGTTTCGGTCGGGTCGGTTTTGTCAGGTTTCGAGTTTCGGGTTTCGGTTCGGATCTTTCTCGGTTTTGCTCACCTCTAGTTCAAACTATGTGATAAATATATGTAAGACACTAAGATGTATCGTTTATGGTAACTTTCAACTTTTAGGTACCACTTATTCAAATAATGGGCCGTTAGTTGCACGTTAATTTTTCTGGATTATGAGAAATCTGATCATAATTTATCCTTGATTTTGTTTCTCTTTTCTTCTCATAGACACATATGTTTTTATATTCATATTTTCAGATTTCATTTCTATTCCCTCTTGATTAAGCCTTCAGACGCAACGTTAATTGTTCTTTCTATAACTTGATCCGTTTATCGTATATCTACTAGTATACTTGTAAATGTTAGTTTAGACGTCTTAAACTATTTTCCAACAACAATCTGTAATTATGATGTTAAACAAATCGAAAAATGGTCCAAATTATGATGTTAAACAATTACGTATTATTCAACATGTTTATGTCAAGCTAGGTAGGGCAAGTGGACCTAGGTTACCTACAAAAGTTGATAAATCATTATTCTAATATAATAGGCATACGTATAATCAGTGTTTGTACTAGCACGAGTTGGAGAACCCATGCGTTGCAGCGGTGTGTTTTGTTAAAGATGGATACGGTAATTGCTGAAAAATAAAAATGACATGAACAATAAGATAGCAATGGTGTGATAGCTGGAAGAACATTAAGCATCATAATACTTTTTTTTACACATAAGTTATTTGTGGCAAAAATGTTTTACAAAAGATGGATTTTTGCACTAACTGTATAGCATGATCAGAACTTGAAAGACCATTACCAGTCTAGCACCAACTTAAAGCATGGAATTTCAGGTTCTAAATGCTCCATCCCACTCGTCTCCTCTGCCGCAACTGCCACATCCTATACCATTGTCAACAATCACCAAAGCCGAGGTCTGGCAACAATGCATCTAGACGGAACACCATTGAGCCATCTACATTAAAAAAGAGTATCCCACATATCATATTCAATCGAAATACTCTACGCACTAAACAAACACAACCCACTGAACCTACCCAATGAACACACACCCTGAACCCCCACTTAATGAACCAACCCAGTGAACCAACCCTTTGAATCAACAGTGAATTAAAATTAACCAAAACCTCACAAACTCAAGTCATTTTGCTCAACATTACATGTAAATCTGAATGTCTAGTCAACTAACGAACCGATGTCGCTAAGACTCATCAGAAATACATCTTTAGCAATAGAGTATACACAATGATAACTATGTTAAATTTCTTGCAAGAAATTTCTGTGTTTTTCAAGGCTCTTAGTGAAGGTGTCTGTCATCATTGAGTGTGTTTCTGGGCTAAAGCAGGCTAGTGTCACGTCAAAGCTAGCATGGCTACCCGACGACACAGTAAATCATTTGACCCATTTCAAAACCACTCCTATTTTTACGCGATACATATCGTACTAACACCTGACAATAAATCCATGCAAGGTCACTGTATTTCTAATCTTCTAAGTTGCATCAATTCAAATTTTTAGTCTGTAACTTCAAAAAAAACACGACTACGTCAACAATCTGCTAATCATTCTAGCAAATTAAAACACAGACGTGAGATCTTACTTTCGCTTCATCATTTCAGACTTGGTGACAATCAGCTTACCAAGTTTCTACATTTCGCTCCACAAAACTTATGTCTTTTTAGGGGGCATTTGGGCTAGCTCATTAAAGACAATTTTAATATGCTTATGAGCTCTATAGGTTGTATCTACGTTTCAGTTTTATATCAGAGGTTATAAAGTAAAATGTAGAAATGTGAAGCAGGTACCTTCAACACAACCACAGGCTGTAAGATGGCAACAAATTGTAGTGTTCTTTCCACAATATACATAACTGATAACCCTGAAAAAGAATTATTTTTTCAACATATATTTCTTTATCATCATTGTAACAAATGAATTGGTCTTCCTTTGAGTGAGTTGAACATTGTTGTGGCCAACCGTGTAGCCATGTTTTGATCGTCCTGCTGTTGCAAGATACAATCATGTTAGCAAACATAGATGACTCCATCTTACGAAATAACATATAGACACTTCCAAACCATAATCACCTGGCACTTGTTGTATCAAGCTATTAACCTCCTTTTATAAAGTGACTAAACTTTCATTTGCCGCCATCATTATTAACAATTTTGCACCAACTTTATTAGTTTTGGGCAAGGAAATTACACTATTTTTCATTACTGGATTTTAATAATTTAAATGTAGCATGCTTTCGTGGTTAGGCCTTTGTCCAATGACATGGGCAGTAGTCGCTTAAAGGGAAATCCAAATGCCCCCATCAAAAGAATTACTATTGAACGTTCAAACCCACGAATAAAAAAACCTTCATATGTTTCATAGACACACTAATGGGGTGTTTAGATTAGCTAATTTGTAGGGCTTATATGCTTAGTGAAGATTTAGAAAACAGAAATGCTTGTTTTTAATGTCTTATGAGCTAAGCCTATGACTTATTTTAGATCATAAGCCCAAGCTGATACGATCATAAGCCATTGAAAATGAGGTTACTACATCTGCAAATGTTGAATGAGCATTTGACTATAGAATTCAGATGACCTTCAAGTTTCGCCTGTTTTGACCAATCTGACATGTTCCACTATAAGGTATAAATTATATGGGTCAAAAAGTGCCAGATATGGCCAATATTACTTGCTGCAGAAGTTCTCGCTGGCTCAATGGTTCCTGCAGCTCTGTCTTTAACTAACAGCTTATCCGGATACTTTGAATCAAGATATAATATAGGTAGAAAATTGGTGGGTTGTGGAATGGATAATATTTCAATTCAAAGTCGCCACACACCAAAAGACCCAGCGGTGGATTTGTTTCGTGTAATATGTTAGTGAAGGGTGAGACTATAAACAACTAATCACAAATAAAAAAAGGTTTACTAAAAACCTAGGAAAATGAAATAAAAATAAAAGAAAAGTGACACTCTACTGTGAGCTTTACGTGGTGCTTGTTGCAATCAAATTCCAAAGAATCAGACACTCTACTGTGAGGCATACCTGCTAAACTTACTGAAACAACCGAGAAATGGAACTCTGTAAGAACCAACCGCCTAACCATTGACCATATCTCTTGCAAGAACCGCCATGGACCATTTTCCTTTGGCAACCTACAAAACAAAAAAGAAAAGTTAGCCTCTCCTTTGATAATTTCTTGGTTGAAACTGACAAAACAGTCGGTGCATGTTAGGTCCTAGTTTTACAAACACAAGTAATATAGAAAGAGATAAGCGATTGAACAAGCAAACCAAAACACACACAATATTAAGGGACGGTTATGCGAGGTATGTGAAGAGAGAATAACTTGAACAACCAACCTTCAAATGAAGGTTTACAAGAGTATTTATAGGAGGAAAGCTAGGGCAACACTCATAGTTTCCATCCTTTCTTTAATGGGCTTGGGCCTAAGCTCATGGGCCTTCTACATAAGCTTAAGGCTAATAACAAACATAAAGGCCATAATAAAGCTAACTATTACATATTAATTACTAACACTTGATTATGGTTTAGGAGTGATTCCAACAATCTCCCTCAAGTGTTGGTGATGAACGGTGAAGGCGTTGATGTAATAGTAGCTCGACGTCTTCGACATTCTTCTTCTTGTGAGAAAATTGCCTTGATTCGAACAATCTCCCGGTGTAGAGATAGTTGTCTTTGAACGCTTATGCTTTGACGTCATCTTTAACTTTGTTCTTTGATCATTGTTCTTTGTGGTGAAAGTGATAGTATGTTGTTGTTCCGCATCAAGTCCGCTTTCAGTCCGCCTTCGCGCTCCAAGGTCTCCACGTCATTCTTCAACATGCTCACACGCCTTTGACGTTGGAATTCAACTTGATGAAGTTCTCTAAGTCTTTAACTTTGTAGATTCTTTGGTTTGACGAAGAATCATTCGACGGTTGTGTTGCTTTTGAATAGAACTTCCATTAGTGATGATGTTGGCGTGAGCATGAGAAGAATCAAGACGATCATCCCGCTCCCGAGCTTCCATAAGAAAACATTTCAAACGGTTAGTGATAAGCGTGTTCCGCACTTACAAGTTTGAACTCGAGAGTGTTAACAAAGATAGTGTGAAAACACAACTCTAATTTTACAAAGGCCGCTCTCGAACCGGAGTCCCACATGTGAGATAAGGCGATGTACCAAGTACATCTGATTCGGATGAGTCGAGGTACACCAAGCATCACCTCACGATCAGAGACCGTTTGAGACACACTCCGCGTAATCCACGGGAGTTACCGAAGTGACCGCCGTCGGTGGTTTGATGTTGACCACGGCAGATTTTCCATTCAATCACCGAGGATCACAGTTGTGAACCTCTCATAAATGTTCTCGATGATTGCTAAGATCCGTGAAGGACTCGATATGAACCATCGATAATCTTATTTGTTGATCAACAAGTGATGAAATGTCAAGTGTTCCTAAGAGATCTTTTGATGAATCTCGTGGCTCTAGACTCAATAGTGCTTTTGGTTTTCCGAGCGGAGACTAGGAGAGGGTCTCCTTCTTCAATACCAACGATCTCAAGAGAAAGCCAATAGTTTACGTAGGGTTCCTGTGAGAATGAAACAAGCTCGCTGAGAGAAACTTGAGTGGCTAAGAAGGTTTAGCATGCGCCACCGGGTCCATGACGACTTTAATCTTCAATACCGGTGTCACTAAGTGACAACCAAGAGTATATGAATTGAACCCTGTCGCCTAAGTTGAATAACTGAGGGCTATTTCTTTTCACCCTTTTCTTTGCATTTCTTTTGATTCTTCAACTCCTTCTTTCTCCGATTCTCATTTTCTCCTTTTATAATCGTACCTAAGGACTTCTAAGTACTAACTATTTGTGATGTACTGGGTAGATCCCTCCGCTCTGGCGGATCATAGGATGGTTATTCCTAACCTTAGTCACCTTATAACTCCATGACTAACCTATGTTGCCATTAAAACCACAGTTAGAAGAATCTCTCAAAGGGTTTGTAAATGAAAATCATGTTTGAACCATCGTGAGAGATAGGATTTTGCATAAATACTCCCCTCCACATGTGCTTAAGAGTTTTAACGGTTTAAATGCACAGTGAGGAAAGAGCGCACATTTTGAATTGATCCATCGGAGATAGACAATCCCCGCGAGACACGGTTACGTTGCATAGTTAAAGAGTTACGTTGTCGACTTTTAGGTGACAACTAGCTCTAATAACTACCTTGAAGGTGTAGACAAACCTCGAAGGTTGTCATACCCGTCGAGTTCATGTCTACCAAGAGTATCTCGAATGGTACTTTCTACTTGGACAAGTCCTTTGCGAGACACTTTTACATTACTAGTGAACTAGCTTGAAATTATTACCCGTCCGTGACAAGTCTTTTCGAGTTACTAACGCTTTAGTACCACAATTTTCCCGGAGTGAGCATTGGAGGTCTATCAAGTGATCCGGCTTCATGAATTGATTGTTGGTCGCTTAAAGCTTCACACATCTTTGCAAACCAAGTGGGTTCCTTCATAGTGTTCCTTGATGGATGTTGATTGAAGTCATTTGTGTAGGGTTGAACTTGAAGACTTGGCGGTGTTTGAACCATTTGTGGTGGGGAATTGCACCAAGTTGTGGAGTATGTTGTTGATTAAATTGGTGTTGATAAATTGCTTGTTGTTGATTCCATTGTTGATGTTGTGGACTTAGTTGTTGTTGACGTTGAGAATAAGTAGGGAAATAGTTAGAGTATGGTGGTTGAGACATGTTGAAAACTTGTGTTGGTAAAAATGGATCTTTTTAGTCGAATGAACCTTTGTTGAAGAAGTATCCTTAGGCGTAGAAATAACCAAGTAGCACTTATGCGTCAAAACACCAAAGTTACGCGTAACAATTAGAAGTTACGCGTAGACTTTAGCTTACGCGTAAGTAAGGAAAAGACGCTAAAGTTATGCGTAGACAAAAGTTATGCGTAGAAAGTTAGGCGTATGATTATCTTATGCATAAGACTAGGGTTAGGCGTAAGAAAAATCTTATGCGTAGGATTTCTACGCGTAAGCTTATACTTATGCGTAATTTTAGGGTTTTATCTCAAATGATCTTTTACACTTCACAAAGGCAAAAGATATCCAAAGTCGACGTATTTTCGGACTTATCCAAGTAAGAAAACACGGAGTAAACCACGAAAATGAAGATCAAACCAAGGAAATACTTACAGCAGTAGTTTTAGGGTTTTGCTACGCGTGAGATTACTCGTAATTTTGATTTTGCCCAAAATGTTTCTAAACCGCTTTTTGTGTGATGAAATAGCTTCAATAACACCAAAAGACACAAAAGTGTGAAACTTGATGATCCAAAGCACTCAAAACAGATTATGTGAGAACGATACCCACGAACAAAAACAAGCTTAAAACTTAGATCCACGCCAAAGTTTGAAACTTTTGCCAAAAACAAGTATTTTAACACCTTAAAACGTTGAAAGTACAAGAATCTTGGATTAAAAAGTGTAAAAAACAAGTTTGTAAGCGAACCAAAGTATCAAACGTGTGTTTTAAGCGTAGGACCGAAACCCACTTCAAAAACAAACACGATTCACCCAACTAGTAGGCGATTGATACCACTGTTAGGTCACTAGTTTTACAAACACAAGTAATATAGAAAGAGATAAGGCGATTGAACAAGCAAACCAAACACGCACACACAATATTAAGGACGGTTATGTGTAGGTATGTGAAAGAGAGAATAACTTGAACAACCAACCTTCAAATGAAGGTTTACAAGAGTATTTATAGAGGAAAGCTAGGCAACACTCCTAGTTTCCATCCTTTCTTTAATGGGCTTGGGCCTAAGCTCATGGGCCTTCTACATAAGCTTAAGGCTAATAACAAACATAAAGGCCATAATAAAGCTAACTATTACATATTAATTACTAACACTTGATTATGGTTTAGGAGTGATTGCATAACCTTTACTTCATTTTGGTTTTCGTTCTTTCATAATTGTGTGTAAAAATATATGATAAACATTTACCACACATTTTATACAATGCGCACCCAACATGTGCACTTTTTAGCACTTAAGTCGTCCTATTTGACCATCATTTGGCTGAATATTCTTTGTGTGATTAAAAAGCCCAAAACCTCATTATCGAGGTGACCTTATATATCCTGAAACAACGATATTCTATATGAAGTATATCAGGTAACACATTGCAAATTTTTTATAAAGTGTAAGTCATGGTTTTGGGTCCGAGATGACTTAGAGGGAATATCACAACTTGCACCCTTTCAGCAGGTCATAGCCCTTGTAAAACATAGTAAAAAGAATCGTAAGCATAATAACTTCACAGTCACAATTAGTAAAACCAAAATTTGAACAATAAGTAAAAAGTATTAGTACTCCTATATCTAATAAAAGCTGCAATTTCAAGAAAATGAGGCTTTACAGATCGAAAGATCCAACTGACCTTATTTCACATATTATGAGTCAGTCTTATTGCTTCCCACCACTACCAATCCAACACCTGTACGGTCTCTTGCGCCACTGAAGCTGCCAAAACCACTTGAATGATCTAAACCCCTTAAGCTAAAAAAATTATTTGACTATTATTACACATTGGTGATAGAACCAAACAACTTCCTATCGAAAGTTATTAATCTTTTTATGAAGAAAGTAGTGTGTCAAGTATAAGTACAGCTTTTTATTTCAACTGTGGCCAGCAAATTTTTTGTATTTAAGGTACACTTTGAGCTCCTACAACCCGCTTCTTATTAAACTAACTTTCATTTCTATTTTACCCCGTTGCACACATATCTGACCAATGGCATGTTACTCTATTTGGGCTTGGACACATTAGTAAAAGGAACATATTCCTTACCATTTTGATATGCTTTTCAAGTATTTAAGGTTGTATAGTGGTTGTATTACTTTATATAACTAAGGATTCATGAGAATGACACTGTGTAAATAAGGTGTGTAGCTTGGAATCCCTTATGTCTAAGTCACTCATTTGTTCATTTATGACAAAAGGCTCATGTTCACCCATTAATCAACATATAACATGTAAGTGGTTTCTCTAATCATACATAAGAGTTAACGCTATCTTGATATGTTTTTATATAAGATTCTGAAGCATTATTTAATATAGCTAAAACATATTATTTTAAATGTCAAATTATCTATTAATCCTTATTACGAAATTCTGTAGAACCCAAACATTTATCAGTCTATTCTTACCATTTAAAAGCTATCATGCCTAATAATGCATTTAAAAGTACCGCACACCAAAGACCTATCAAAACAATATTTCTTTATTTGTCAATATTGACATTCAATGCTGCATGTCTTTTACAGCAAACTTCCTGCCCTTTTAAGCCCAAACCCATTTTGACCTGTCACCTTACTTTATTTATAATGACTCGACAAAATTTACAGACTATTCATGATCTAAGGTATTAAAAATATGTAAGGTGTAAGATAAAAATAAATACTCACATGATCGTTGTCCATACTTCTCCTCCTTCCATCCTTTTGTGGAAGAACCCAACCATCATCCAGTACGATTGTAAACTTCACATTCGCTCGCTCCATCCTTTTTATCAAAATATCTTTTGAAATGTTAATATTAACTGTATTATCATATATTTGTTGTTTGATGTAAGCTATAAGTACAAAAATGTATTTTTTTACTGCCTGTTTAGCTAAATTCCTTTTAGTCTTTTATTTATTCTATACATTCATCATGAAACTTTTAAAGTATTATCAAAAATTTCAAATACTCACCACCTCATTGTTATCAATGTCCACATTCCGCTATATGCCCGTTTTTTTTTCTCTCAGTACCTCCACCAGACCTGTCAAAATCAAAGCCGACATTTAAAAAAAAAAGGCATAGCAAAATTGTACAAAATTTGAGCCACCTATCTTGCTAGGTTGTACCCGTCTGTTTTGACCCGCAGTAAGCAAATGGTAGGTTTCAGCGTCAACCGAGTATGTATAAAAAAATTCATTTACATATAATATAGGACTCAATAACAGCTTGCGTGTGGCTTATGAAAAGTAAAATCCTCTGACAAAAGTTGGCTACACAGTTTTTTAATACCTATTTACCGCATATGAGCAATCACGCCTTTAATCCTTTACTCCTTCTTTTCCTTATTTGAGTCAGTGGCTACTGTTGCAGATGCAGCACCACACCAGCTGAAGTAGCAACTGCAAAACCACACGCTAACAAAATTAATTCCTGTCTTCACCAGAAGAATTTTTCCTGGAAAGTAGAAGCAAACCTGGTTGTGATAACCACCAATCCATTAATGGTGTTGTTTGGCCAGGCCGTACCAGAATACATCAGCATTGGTTGTGCAAGATGTCCAGCTTGCTATTGTTGTTGGTTAGTAGTATTGTTGCAGGGACCTAAACCCGGGGGTGGTCGATGAAGCGGAGAACTACCACTCTTGTAACGTAGCGTCGGCTGATTGTTGAATCTGGGAGCTGAAGGCCTGAAAGAATACAAAAAGTTAGTTAGAGACATTACTATCAAATATTGCTAATTTAGTTAATATGTAATTACCGTGAAAATGTTAATATGACCACAATCTGAAACGTGAGCAGATAGGTTCTCGAGTGGCCCCTGGCCAGTGTGTATAGGTTGGAACACAAAACTTGTAAAATCCAACATAGCTAACCACCTGTTCTTTACTTTGTTAGTCCTCAAAACAATAACCAGCTAAGGAACGACAATCCGCTTATCTTTGCAACAGGGCCATTATTTGATGTATCTTTACCTGGATCTGCAGAAGTCAAACGATAGTCTAAAGTTGGTCGCTTTTTAGCATATAGAGAAAAACCATAACTTTTGAAATAACAATGTTTGCTTTCTGAAGACAAAATGGTCATCTAACACACCAAGTTGCCTCAAAACTGATTTCCAGACCCCAAACATCATAAATGCAAGCGAGCCAATAAGAAGTATTACGGTAATTTTCATGAAAATTTGAAATGCAAAATTGCAGCAGGATTAAGCAAGTTCATTCACAACTCTGCCAAGTCACCTTACACTGGCCACAGAACGATGTCTCGACAAAATCATTGTTCTATTTCCCAAGGATTCTACCAATTTTTTAGAAAAGCAAATCCAAAGACCACTTACAGGAGTATATTATGTTTAAGCATCTTGTACATACAAACTTAAAACGAAAAGGAATCCCAAAATTAACTTAGAATGTTTAGTAAATTCATATTGTGGACATTTTTCATTAAATAAATAGTAATTTTTTGTACAAAACAAACATTTTTTACACAATAAGCAAATCCAAACACCATTTTCATGAGAACTTATGTCAAACAAATTATGGATACCTATTTGTGTGCATAAGTATAAGCAGGAAGAATTAGCAAGCCCAAAGACTCACTTACTGCTAACGAAAATGCAGAAGTGCGTCATTACATTACTATCTCAACAACCTACTAATAACACACTAACCTAAAAACACATCATCAACCTATTGTGCAAAAATAAAACAATCTCTCATTTTCATAATCCGAGTAAAAAAATAAAAAAAAAAAAAAAAAAGGATAGCAATTTTTATATACCTAAGGGTAGCCTCTTATAATCAATCACATCATTCTTCTCATCTTCAACTTTGTCCCATCTCTCTCTCCACACCGTAAAACTACTTCAAAATGCAATAAGCAAATGATGTGCTTCCACGAGGTTTTAAATTTATAACAAGAATTACTGGGTTAACTAGGAACACATTCGAGCAAGTATACCCTAGTCAAGTTGTAGTATAGTATATGGTAAATCAAGGTCGTCCCAAGAGACTTGGTTGCACTACAAGTGTTGTTTGTTTGTTTAAGCAAGTAACAAGTTGATGGTTATGATTGTCACATATCAAACCAACAAGAAAAGCAATATAAGAACAAGCACGATCAAGGTCGTGGTTATGATTGTCACGGATCAAACCACTAAGAAAAAGCACACAAAGAACATACATGTTAAGACAAATGATCACAAGGATATTAGGATGTTTAGTTTGGAAAACATATTATCAAAGATAGAACCTATAATAATAGTTTAGTGTTTTATAAATCAAATGTGCATAAGCCTCAATCAAGTGGTCATGTCATGAGCCTTATACCAACAACAACAAAGAATCCCTTTCGGCCATAGATTTTGATGTTATTAATTTGTAAAGTTCCATTTACTTGAAAGATAATGAGAACACATATTCAAAAGATTCCTTTCGGCCATAATCCAAATTAAACCTTTACTTGTTATGTTTATTAATTCTCTTGCACCATCGTCACAAAGTACAAGACCAAAATCAATTGTCACTAATGAATTGAAACTAACCATTGTTAAGAATACTTTCGTCCATTGAACTCAACAATGATCAACCAAAACAATAAACAAGAACAAGTTCCAATTCAACCAAATATGATGTTATCAACATATTCCAAACAAACACTACAATTATCCAAACATCCTTTTATCACAAGTTCTCATATGAAATAAACAAGTATCACATAATCAACACAACCAAGGAACCAAACATGAATCATAGCATTCAACATCATAAAAGTAACAAGGATTTACCCAAAGTAAGATTACATTAGGCAATGGTGAAGGATTATAGCACTCCTTCAAGCCTCCAATCAACTACAACTTCTAACCAAGCATACTTCGGAAATGGCGAGGTTTGTGGTCTTTTGGGAGAGATAGGTTGGTGGAAATTCGTCCTTAAGGGTGGAGGCTAGAATTACACACAAAACTAACCAAAATGGTCTTATTTATAGGTAGAAGCCACCCTTAGCCACCAAGTAAGTTTCTTGGGCACAAAGTGTCATAAATTAGCAGGTTTAGGAGTTATTAGAGCCATATGATCGGACTTGAGGCTTAATGGCATAAGGATGCATTAAAATAACTTGGAGAAGTCGGCATGGAGTAACCGATTCGGTTGGGCCCCAACCGATCCGGTTGCGACTTTCGACAGAAAAGTTCAAAAGCCAAATTTGTAGATCTTCTCTTAGCTTTCCGTGGCCACGAACGGGAGGTCAAACGAGTCCGTATGCAAAAGTTATGGCCAAATGGTGAAGGTGTGTCGGGAACAACGAGGCTTCCAATATTTCTTCGTTTAAGCTTCTTTTCTTCATTTCTTTCTCGTTTTCCTTCTTGAACTTTATTCTTAAGTCTTTGGACCACTAACTTGATGACTTTATCTTCTCGAATATACTCCGCAGGTCTTGCTTTTGTCGGGAATTCTTCGTATATGGAGAAACCTTCGTATTTTACTTCTTTTTCCGTCTTTTTCTCCACTTTCCTGTACTTGGCTACAAATGAACTAGCAAACGCACTTTTGTATGATTAAGCATCAAAAGCATATGATTATAACCAAATAACACACATAAAAGCACGGATAACGCTACTAAAAGCATGCACAATTTGAGCGTTATCAGCAAATTTTTCAAAACCAATTTGTTAATAAAAATATCGTCATTAAACGTTATTTATATTTCATGATCTTTACCTAAGTTTTGTTAACGACAAAAGTAAATTTAATTTTTATAAAGCTTGAAGCTTGTCAAGTTTAATAGATATTAAACCAAGCTTTTCAAATAATATCCTCATCACTTAAGCATTAACATTTTGATTTATCATATTATTAATATGAGTCTAAACCATAATGCACGTGAACATTTTCGATCAAGCATGTTTTAGTTTCTTAAAACAAAACATTACATATGTATTTACATTTTAACATATTTATGAAAATAGAAAAACAATACATGACATCATGTAGTGCATCATTGAAATCTCTAGAAGATTTCACTAGATATTTTGTGTAGATTTAGACTCTACATATCTTACACAATCTTGGATAGAGATGGTTGACTTTGGTAAGATTTTGGTGATCTTGCTGTCAGACCCCGGCGGCACCAAATATTTACACGGGCGGAACCCTTTTGAGGGATCCGTGGTCTATGGTGCCTGCTGATCATTTTGGCTATAAATAGCAAAGTCAAACCAAGTTGTTTCTTATCCCTTTCTAGCATATTCACATACATGAATTTGTTCAGAGGAATGAAAAATAGTTGGACCTATTATTGAAGGGGGCTCTAACATCATCAAATTCTGTTATTTAACCCCAGATTAATTATTAATGAGTAGCATGAAGGCCACCGCGCCACGTAGTGGTATATAAGTGGTTATCCTTTCCTTTCTCTAACATTTCTAACTTCGGTTTCATATAATTATAGTGATCCTCTTTTGTAGCAAAGAAGATCAAGGCATATTCAAGCTTCAACAAATAGTTGAAAGTCTTGTTTGTTTGTTGTTGTATGATCTAGTGTTGATTCATACATCATTGTTGTATCAAACCATCATAATCTTGTGAGTGTGAGTTGTTAGGAATTAGAAATTCCAGGTATTAAAGAGTCGGTCACCTCAAGTATATGTAATCGTTAGAAAGCTCGTAGTCGTAGTTCTTTTAAGTTAAGTAGTATTTAGTTAAGTAACACCGTGGAGGACGGACGGGTCTTTACCCACTGTATGCCCCGATCCACACCCGATGTGTGGCGATTTATGTAAGACTATAAATACTCTCTACCTTCCAAGGTGAGAGTTGGAGCTCATAATAATATCTTTCACTTTTCTCACTAAGTTCCCTAAACCTCTAACTTTCTCTCTAGAATTCCACTTATACGCCACCTTGTTGTTATGGTTTGATGTGTATGTGAAAACTAATATCCTTCAATTGGTATCAAGAGCCATGGTTAGATCATATCTTGCACATCTTTGGATTTCTAGTGGTTTTAGGTGGTTTTGAGTTTGAAAAGTTTAGTGGTTTTGCATCATTTGGTTGATTTCTTGTGTTAAAGCTTGGATTTTGTTAGTACTTTTATGTTTAGAATCATCACAAGTGTTTAGGTTTTCATTTGGTAAGCTTGAATCATCTTGGTTGGGTTGTTTTGGATGAAAAAGTGATGTTTATGTGGTTTCTCTGCAGCGACTTGATATACGGATTTATTTCTTCGTAGCGACTTGCTTCACAATTTTGTAGCGAGTTACGCTTTGGAGCTAGCGACTTAGACCTAGCGATTAAAAGACAAGTAGTGGACTCTCCACCACGGTGCGACTTGGTGGTAGCGACTTGGTGCCAGTCGAGTTGCTCTTTAGCGACTTGTATCTCTAGCGACTGAGTGGCAATTGTCGCCAAAATTTTGCTAGCGACTTGAGGCTTAGCGAGTTACTACTTAGCGACTTGATTTTGTCTAGCGACTTGGGACTCTAGCGACTTAGTGGTGTAGCTTAATTAAGTGTTAGCGACTTAGTGCATTATCTTCAGCGACTTAGTGCATTATCTTCAGCGACTTGGTGATTGTTTACGGTTTTCTCTTGATTTAGTAAAATCCGTGAAAGAATCTATTTCCGGTTTAATCATAGAGTTATAAAATCCCGTATAATCTGTTAACATGTCTACCAACGTCCCTACTATCATCTCCATCATTGTCGAGGATGTACAAGCAATGGCTCGGATACTCGCCCACCCATGCTTGACAGAGGCCGACTACGATTCTTGGGCTCAACGAATCAGATTGTATTGCCTTGGAAAGGAAAATGGTGTCAACATTCTCAAATCCATTGATGAAGGACCATATCGAGTGACGACTAGAGACATACTTGATACTAATGAAGATGGTACTCTGCTTACGGAATGGACAGACCTAAGATGTATGATGAGCTTGATGATAAGGATAAAAGAGATTCGATGCGTATATCGTGGCTTCAAACATTGTTCTTCAAGGTCTTCCTAAAGACATCTACAAGGCGATCAATCATAACACCGATGCAAAGGCGGTTTGGGATAATGTTAAGATGCTTCTCTCGGGTTCGTAATTAACTATGGAAGACAGAGAATCCCAACTCTATGACGAATTTGAGCACTTCAAGATGAAACGATGAGAATGTCTATGAGTACTATGTGAGATTTCATAAGTTAGTGAATGACATGAGGAACATCGAATGACTATGCCTAACATTCACCGAACTCAAAATTTGTGAACAACATGAATCCCGAATGGCACAAGTTTGTCACCGCTGTGAAGCTCACTAAAGGATTGAAGAATACAAACTATGAGCAACTCTATGCCTTCCTCCTTCGAATGAGAGACATGCTATGTTTGAAAATTGATTCTCAATCAGTTCAAAACCAACCAGGAGAGACAAGCTCGTCTAATGACTCAATGACTTTCTACTCAAACATCGGAATCACAACCAAAGCATCACAAGTCATACCCTTGGGTAATGGTAATCACAAACTCATTCCCGATCCTATGTTCAAACAAGGCGTCGATGCTCACGTGGGTAACTTCATTAATCAACTAGCTCTTCTCATTAGTCAAAACATGAATTCTCTCCCACAAACCAACAACAACCTCGAATCGCATCTAACCCACACAATCAAGCCACTTGTTAAAGATGGAAGGATCGTGGTGCAACCGATTCAGAAAGATAGTATGATCGGGGAAGAGGTGGGGTGGGAGAGGTTATGTTGGCAACGTAATCGAGGAAGAAATGGTAACCAAGGTCAAGCTAAGCCAATCAAATGTTATAACTGTGGTGGTGAAGGTCACATTGCATGAACGCACATCTCCAAAGCGTCCACGAATGCCGATTACTTCGAGATAAGATGTCTTGGCACAAGCTCGGGACAATGGTGCTTTGGATGAAGAGGAATTCTTGTTTTTCGCCGAGGCAATGCCAAGACCTATGATGCGATGTGGATGAGCAATTTATTCGGAGATAGGTCACAATCATCGAATGCCTTTCAAGTCACGACCGTGATGCATACGACTCGATGTAGATGATGGACCCACACGCACACACAATTTTTATGGCTAGCATTTCTCCAATGGTTTCTCCCAAGATCTCTTCTTCACCACAAGTGGCCCATCCAAGGACAAACTCATCTCGGAGGTATTAAAACTATACGATGATGCCGATGTGCAGCAGATGCATGACAAAGTACAATCAACTGAAACTATTGAATCAAATGTTGAAAATATGGGTAATAACAATATTGTCCCATACGATCAATACGTGAAACAAAGTGAAAGTGAAGTTGTACCAAGTGATGCATCTTCTGCGATCAACAATGACTATGTCTTTGATGAATACACCGCATGTGCTCCTAATGATTCCGTAATTTCGAACTAAATGCCTATAAGGAACGTGTTGCTATTTATGAACAACGTGCAAAATTTGAGTTGACCACTCGTGAGCGGGAAATGGATGACCAAGTGAGTACAGAATTAGAAAAGTAAGTTTAGAGAAGAAGTATTGAAACAAGAATTACATTCCTTGCAAGAAAAACTTTCTAAACAGCCTAAGCAAAACAAGAACTTCAAGAAAATGTGAAAATGCTTAAGCAAGAATTTAATGCAAAGGAATCAAAACTCTTGAGAGATTTTTCTAATCAAAACTTTGAAAACAAACTTGAAAACAAGTTATACATACAAGGAAACACCATTCAGATCGCCACATGGTCACCAAACATCGAGTCTTAAGCGATAAGCATAGCATTCCCTTATTGAGGAACCAAATCCAGAGGTAATTAAAAGGCTAGAAATGCTCATAAGGTGCTTTATGATGGTAATGAAATCCTTAAGCCTAGGCGGAAACCTAGTTGCGTTGAGTGCACCGAGGAAGATAAGAAATCAAATGAAATCACTAGGAAAAGATGAATAAGAAACAGAATGATCCCAAATGCAAAGAGAAAACATAATTATCACTCCTCATGATTACAAGAAGGAAAACTGGATTTCCTTGAACAAGTTTAAGCCTCGGACATTGTTGACTCTCGAACAAGTCTTACGGAAAAAGGATTTAGATAAGCGAAGCGGAAAATATTGTTGAAACAAACCCTCCCTTTGGAAAATGCCTAGAGCGATCGTGTATCCTCCTAATACACCAATGCATCTTGTACCTAGAACAATTGCCACTAAAAGCAAGACATTAATTAGCCAATACGTTATATTTCAACTATTTGTTGATTTTGAGAAAACTTGCAAGAAAAGGATCACACCAGTGGTATAATCAAGGAGAAAGGGTTTTGAACAAATGAAAGAATGTTATTTAATCGAGGTCATGCCCTTCTTTAAACTTCTAAAGATCACTTTGAGAGTCTTAAAAGGGATATAAACCGATATTAAGGGAATGGAAAAGGAATTTGATGCAATGGTTGTTGAAGTTAGTGACTATGAGCGCGTAATGAAATATAATGAGATTGAGAGAAAGAACTTGCATACATTAAATGAGAATCTTATTATCGAATGTGTTGCTCAAGATGTGTTTTCAACGCTTCAAATTGCTCTATTAATGCTTCCAAATTTCATGAACTATCTCGTGGCCCTGAAAGTCTCCCATGATCGTGTCATTGAGCTTGAAAAACTAATTCTAAACTAAACGAGAAATTGAATCGATGATCACGACAATTTCGTTAAACATTTTTCTAAACTAGAAGTTGAGCATTTTAATTTACAACTAAAATATCAACATCTTAAAGAAAATGTCAAACTTCAAATGTCAAGACATCTTCGGATGCTCCGAGTTTGATCGCGTTTTCAAATTAACAAACGTGATGAACAGATTCAAGCTCGGTGCAACACGATCGTAAAGTTGATAGCCCAAATCTCTCAATTAAAGGGTCAAACAAACAATATGACAGCTCCCAAATGCCTCCTCCTTTAGATTCTCGAATTCTCAAACATTTCATCTTCAAAACCTAGTAAATGCTTTACAAAAGGAAAACGAAAGTTTTCTAGAAGAAAATGAAAAGGTTAAACGTCATTTCAATGAGTTATTTGAATCAATTAAAGTCACTCGTAACAAAAACAACGAACAAATAGCTTCATTGCAAAAGGAAATGAGAATCAAGAGTCCAGAAAAGGGAAAATGCCAATGACCAATGGGAGAATGGTGTATCAAAGGTTCACTCTTGTAATAAATATGCTTTGTGCGTGACATATGTCCCTCCTCATCTAAGAAACAACAAACTAGCTATTCAAACATATTTTTCATCTCTTAAGGATTGCTTAGAATGCCTGCGTGAGATTGTTGAAGAGGATAAGCTAGAGAAACCTCATGATAATGCAATTGGACATGCATGCTTATATGCAAAACAATCTCAAGAAATCTTAGAATGTTTGATCACTGTAGGATATAACTTTTCACATACACATCAAACCATAACACAAAGTAGCATATAGATGGAATTCTAGAGAGAGAAAGTTAGAGGTTTAGGGAACTTAGTAAGAGTAAGTGAAAGATATTATTATGAGCTCCAACTCTACCTTGGAAGGTAGAGAGTATTTATAGTCTTACATAACTCGCCACACTTTGGGTCGTGGATCGAGGCATACAATGGGTAAAGACCGTCTGTCCTCCACGGTGTTACTTAACTAAATTACTACTTAACTTAAAAGAACTACGACTACGAGCTTTAACGATTACATATACTTGAGGTGACCGACTCTTTACTACTGGGAATTTCTAATTCCTAACAATCTCCCTGCGGAGGTCACCTCAATCATATACCAAAATTACATAGAATACAAATAGATAATACATTAACAATTGATCTTGCATTCTTGATGTAGTCCTTTGCACCAAAGCTCGTAGTCATTGATTCTTCACATTGCATGTATGGATAATCCAAGTGGAGGTCTTTTATCGATCCACGTGATAATAATTTTGAGCCATCTTTTGAGATCATCACTATCAAAATCTCTAAGACATCCTTTGTGGTGTTGTGACTTTAGGACCGACATGCTCACATTCGGGTCATGAAATCTTCTCATCGAGTAGCGGAAGCTTTAGTTGATTCATGATATTGGCAGCAGTAGCGAAGCATGGAGTGAAAATATCGAGTCATTGATGCACTAATCATGATTTCTTTTGAGATGAATGTGTTAAGTGAGCATGTGGCTATGGATTGACCGCTTCATTACGATCACCGCGAACGCCGGGTGTACCGCACACAACAGTTAGCAATAAATCGCGAAAGTGTCTTTGATCACTTTCGTTGAATTGAGGTACACGCCCACGGTTCCCGTTGATCAAGACAATCATCGCTCGTGATCGTAGGATTCCTAAGAATCTCCTTGATGTGGTTTCGCAATGTTCTAAATGTTCTCAAACCGGAACATCTCAAAGAAGACAACACGGAGTGAGTGAACCAAATAATTTTAAGTCCATCGATTGATGAAGAGAGATTTGAAAACAATCGTATTGCTCAATAGAAATTGTTTTGCAATACAACGAAGGTTTGTTGAAAATCAATTATCAATCATAAAACACCTTTTGTTTGAAAATGAGTACACGGTCGATGTGCTACGTAAAAGAGTTGTTAAGCACAACGACCGGGTTTTTCAAAGGTATCCGTCAATCCATAACTCGAACCGAGATTGATTCAAGAGAATGAATCGCCCCATTGTTTACATTCGGTTGTCACATGGTTGATCTATATAATAGATCTCACATGCCACCTACCAGAGCTTGTTTGATGTTGGCTCGAGAAGGCTTTCCATCTTCATTGTGAATATGTAAACATATCACTCGGATGTTCCGCAATACCACAAGGATAATGCGTGGGACTCAAAATATAATCTCTTTCCACATTGTGTGAAACAGAGTCTTCATTGAAAGTGTCCTAATGAGATTTATTGATGATCTCGTGGCTCTAGACTCAATTTGTGCATATTTGGATCCTATAACGGAGACTAGGGAGAGGTCTCTTCTTCAATATCAACCATCTCAAGAGAAAGTCGATAGATAATGTCGGTTCCCGTGAGAATGAAACAAGCCCTTTAAGAGGAACTTGAGTGGTTTGGAAAGTTGAAGTGCAAGCGTCCTTTGGGTCCATGACGCCTTGTCTTCAATACCGATGTTACCATCAGAGCATATGAAGTGAACCCGGTTTACGCCTAAGGTTGAATAAATGGAGGGCTATTTGTTTTCACCCTTTCCTCATTCAATTCTTTTTAATTCTTCAACCCTTCAAGGCTTACCGAGACTTCATAGCTATTACCTTGTTGGGTTTATTCTAGTACTAGCTCGGCCTTAGTCCGCACTCTTCCCATATCTCATTTTTCTCCTTTTATCATCATACCTAAGGACTTCTACACTAACTAGTGGATTGTCCTGGTAGATCCCTCCGGTTCAAGCGGGTCATGGGAACACATACCTAACCTTATCATCCTTATATCACCGCATATAAAGTAAAGTTGGTCGGTCTATTTGGTATTGTTCGTACGCCATTGGATCCAATTGAAAACCATTTGAAAATCAATTCGAGACACTTGTGATATATTATCAAAACATTTTGTACCGAATTGTTTTTGATATTTTAGAACGAGAACTCCCCTCAACATGTGCATCAAGTATTCAAAATGTTTTGCACACGGAGGCAAGAGAAAGAATTAACTTTGATTACCATTTTCTAAAGATATCAACATCACTTCCCACATCAAATCAAGTAGATATAGCATTTAGGGAAGGATGAGGTTTCCATAATTTGCTCCCCTCAATATGTGCCTCGAGGTTTGAAAAGAGTTTTGCACATACTGAGGAACCTCGCATATGGGATGAATGATCACGTTTCAAATCGAGGTTTAAGATAGATGCTCCCCTCAACATGTGCACATTGGGATGAAATCGTTTGTCACATGTGGGAAGGACAACATGTACATTCTTGTGAAACCATTTACCGAATTATCAGTTTAAATCCAATTTAAATCACACATTCTCCCCGATCACAATTATCAAAACATTTGAGATTTGTGATCTCGTATAGATTTAAATTGATTTTGAAAGCTTTTAAGGAGAATTGTGACTTGATTGTGAAAGTGTTTGAACTGATAAGGATCGGATTTTAAGACTTTAAACTCCATTGATAAAACATGCATGTACATCTTTTGAAAACAATTTAATGCCAAATAACTTTTTAATTTAATTGAAATCATTCTCCCCCTCAATCAATGACATAGGTTGTTGATTGAGAGATAGAGATTTTGACATGTAAGTCCTGATGATTATCAAAAATAGAAATCGAGTTATTTTTCAAAGCATTTGGTTTTCAAGCAGATAAGAGTTTATAGAATCGAGCATAGAATTTGAAAACA